>PVIR01040423.1:0-13211 GCA_004026965.1 Petromus typicus | reverse complement strand
GCCGGAACCACTGAGCTAACTCCCCGGCCCTCTGAGCTCTTCTTTTGACAGGGTTGGAAGGTATCAGGAGCAAGGCTGGGAGAGAAGATGTTTTGAACAAACACTCCGAGGTTCCAGTGCATCCAGTAGTGCCAAGGGAGCTATTGTTTCAGAGATGTTACATCTTAGGAATCAAATCCCCTAAGCAAAAAGGGTTCGATTGAATGGGTTTTCAATGACTAGAAGAAAAAAGATTGTAAAGGTAGGGCCAAGGATCTAGCTCAGTGGTTCTAGCACCTGTCTCGCAAGCATAAAGTCCTAAGTTTGATCCCTGGTAGCAACATACCACAATGCCAGGCATGGTGGCTCACATATGTAATCCTACCACTCAGTAAACAGAGGCAGAAGGATTGCTGTGAATTCAAGACTCACCTGGCCTACATAGTGAGCTCAGGGCCAGCCTGAACTTCAAAACAAGAACCTGTCTCAAAAAAAAAAAAAAAAAAAAGAGTGTAAAGGTAAAAAATATAGTGGACCTTTGACTTACTAGCTCAATTCGTTCTCCAAGGCTGGTTATAACTCAAGATAGTTGAAAACTTAGGCTCCTCTACAGCCTTTGAAGTCTCTCTGCTGTGTAATTTTAGGTCATACTTTCTTCCAGACAGATCTTTGTGTCCATAAAGAGACATTGGCCCAGGATTTCTCAATAAACCCCACACAAGCAAGGATAGTATAATGTCCCTTCCAGAACTTGTTAAGTGTTAAATCTGTATCTGAGACTATCTGGAAGCACAAGTAGCCAGCTTTTGGGTTTATGACTCAAAGCTTTGGTCATAAATTAAAATGTAAAGTATGAGTAGTGCTTTTTTTTTTTTTTTTTTTTTTGTACTGGAAATGAAACTCAGGACCTTGTGCTTGCAAAGGCAGATGCCACAGCCACTGTGCTAAATCTGTACAGAACAAGTTGCTCATATAAGAAGCCAGTCATAACTTGAGGGTTCATTGTATACATATACATATATAGAGATAGAGCAGAGCAAGTGTTTCTCAGCTTCAACGTGTGTAAGAATCACCTGAAGTATTGTTCCCCTAAACTATAAGTCCAGAGACCCAGATGTGTATGGAGAATAACCTTGTACTTCATCTCCAACAAACTTCTGGGTGATATAGCCAGGTCTGTGGTTCATTGTCTGAGAACTAGTAATGAATATGAATGGCAAAATGATCATCTCTCTCCCCTATGATGACGTATTCTCCCCTTACTGTTTTCACAGGCTGCTCAAGTCCCCACAGAGTGGTCCAGAGACCTGAAAAGCAGTGCAAAGGAACACAGCCCATAAAAGGGGGCCTATTAAATTGACAACAATACAGTAATAGCTGTCGTTCATTCTATGTTCACCTCTTTTTGCACATCAAAATCAATGTATACAATAGTAAAGAAGACATAACTTTTGGAAGAAAAAATGATATGGGATAGGTTTAAATAATCCATCTGAATTTGCATGGCAAATGCAGGATAGAGCCTATATTCAAACTTAGGTTTTCCTGACATTAAGGCCTACAATTTAGTATGATTCTCTATGTATAAAAATGGTTACTTGTCACCTGGTCATTATAGACAGAAGTCTAACAAGGAGAAGACCAAACAGTAAGCAGATTTAGCAGTCCCAAGTGTAGACAGCATCGCATTAACCCCTTCAGTGGGATTTCTTCTTCTCATTAGAGGATTTTATCATCTGCTGAAGTGTTACACATAGCCTTCACAATTCTAAGGTGTGTAGGTGCTTCTGTATGGATGTGGCACTGGAAGCTATTAACATTCATATAAGACCCCTCTATTTGTGCCTGCATGTAATATGTGTGTGTGTGTGTGTGTGTGTGTGTGTGTGTGTGTTTGGATGTATGTTCTTAGCTGTACACATTTTTTCAGCAAGGTTTGCAATTTTATATGATAGTCTAGTCAGTGTTTTACACCCAACAAATGTTGTTTCAAAATAAATATATGCCTGGAAATGTAGAAAATATGTTTTTGAATATTTCTGCATTTCAATTTTCTTCTAGACGTCCTGAAAATTGTCATTACATTGTGATTTCTTGTTCTGCAGCTTAATAAAGTTCATTTAAATTTCTATTAAAACCCACATCTCATGCATGTAAAACATTAATTCAGACTTCTTCTTTTGAAGAGACTGACTGGCACTTTCAAGGGACCTTACAATTTTACACCGAACTGATAAACAACTGTGTCAGCTTTGCTAATATCAATGGATTAAAATAAATTACTTGTCAACAGCAAACTCCCATTTGAGTATCCCTTTGAAAATTTCCAATATGGAGAGAGTTTTTTTTTTTTTTAACCAACTACAAGGAAAAGGAGGAGATGGAACAGAAGTGAAGAGGAAAAGAGAAAACTTACCTTCACTTGTATGTAGCAATAGGCAGGCATCTCTAAAAGAAATCCCATATTTAAATTAATTGCTGAGCAGAGTAGTGACACTGCAATTAGTTTAATGAGGATTCAAGCCTAGGTTTTCTTTGAGCCTTGACCTTGCACTTTTCCTTAGATTATTGTACCTTAAAATTTGCTTCTCATTAAAGATGTAGGGATATTATCTCACACGTGTCGTTGTAAAAGTTAATGAGATGACTGAGAAGAGTGTGTGGGACAGTTTATGAGGCTAATGTTTAGTAACAGCGGCACCTGCTGCAGTTGCTGTTGTTGTTATCATCATTGAAATATTCACCCAGCCTCTTGCTCTTTCCCATATCCATCTTACAGTTTCAGTTTGGCATTCCAGCTCCTCAACTCCCAGTGGAACTGTGGAATTACAAATCTGATGATACTAACTTTGTGTTTGAAGAGGGAGATTGATATGTCACTAACTTTCACAAGCAACTGCACTCATCATGCTCAGCATGTTCATGAAATTTTCCTTATTCATTAGCAATCTAAAAAGAAATATTTTCCATTGTCATATTGAGAAGATACGGTCATAATTTGACATAGTTTCACAATAGTAGTTGGTTGAGTTGAGATAACAAACCTGAAGAAATAGATTACTCAGTATTGAAAGTGCAACTCATTGGGAAACCTTAGATTGTGTCTCCTCATCTGATCCTTAGTTTAGTTTTTATACCTCTGGCCTTTCAGGGCCCTGGAATCAAATCCAGATGTTACTTTGCTTTTAAAAAATGTTGGTTGTATCTACAAAAGAATTAAAAGATAAAAATTAAAATATAGATGCACGTGGCATATGTGCACCCATATTTATAGCAACTCAGTTTGTGATTGCTAAATCTTGGAAACAATCCAAATGTCCATAAACTGGAAACTGGATAAAGAAGATGTGGTTCTTTTCTAGAATGGAGTATTACTCTGCCATTAAAAACGATAAGATTGAGTAATTGTTACTCAAATTAATGTACCTTGAGGACATCCTCATAGGTGAAATAAATAGGTCACAGATGTGTAAATATCGTATCTTTTCTCTGCTATGAGAAAATGAAGATGTAAATGAGTTCTAGTATATATAGTTGAAATTGTGAAATAGGAAATATTTAAAAGGAAATAGGGTATAGAGGTAAATAACAAGGGGTAAAATAATGAGAAGATAATATAAAAGAAAGGAAACAAAGCTTATGTATATGAAGAGGTGGTGGTTGTAAGATGGATAAGGGAATGGGGAAAATGAGATTAAGTTGTGCCATATACTGGTGCAAATTCTCATTGTTGAGTGAAATCACGATGAGCATATATATTGTACCAATAAAAATTTGAATTTAACAATTATGGTTGTCCTAGTGGTCTTCCTGCCAGGATGACTCTCTCTCTCCTGAATAAAACTCACTAGTCCCACTAAAGCCCAGCTTCAGAAATCTCTTCCTTGGAAGCTTTTCTGGCATTGGTAGAATATTTATTTCTGGGCCCCATGGTCATCCCTGTTTATACCTCTCCACTCCTAGAGTCTTCCTCTTCACTGAGATCTGTATGCTCCACTCCATGGCCTCAGGGCAAAAACACGGGCTCCCACTTAAGGGGGTGTCATGAAGGAATAAAAAATGAATATATGGAAACTGCAGGAGGACAGACTGAAGCCATAGTTCTACCAAAATATTTCTCACGTTTTGTATAAAGATTGTTCGGTATCAGTCATTTTATCTATTTGGATTTCTTATTTAAGAAACAAATTCTACAAAGGAGTCATCTAAATCCAAAATCAACTAGTTCAGTGAGTAAAACCATTAATTTCCTTACAGTTAGTTGGTAATGTAATTCAAAATTCATTACATAGATGATTAACTATTGTGAGATGAAATATTCCAAATACTTCATGTTACAAGTTAAAATGATTTCACAAGTACCTAATTTAATATATCCTACTATGAGCAATATTTACCTATAAATCTATGTAAAAAGAAATAGAATGAATTTAAATAGAGAAAATATACACATGTTAATAAATCTAGAACTCATTCTAGGACAGAAAGTTAATATAAATCATAGTCAGAAATATATAAAAATATGTGAGGTACGCGATAGTGATTATCAAGAAGATAGTTCTGCAAGTCACCTGGGAGGTGACACTGAAGAAAGAGAAATCTCCTGACTCTGAAAGGCCAGAGAGAGGTTCTTCCAGCAGAAGGTACGTCTGACACAGCCAGGTACTTGCCAGTCTAAAAATGTTTCTACTTAGTTTGTAAGAATGTTCATCATTCACCTCTATTCACATGTGGCTCTTTGAGAGTGTGGAAGGCAATACAGTATGCCATCTCTCACCACAGCTTCTTTTCACCTGCTATACTTGTTCATCACTTCATGCTTCTTGTTGAAAATCAGTTTTCAGCCTGAATGGAGCTGCAGATACATCTAAGCATTTTTTTTTCCTCAATA
Organism: Petromus typicus; assembly: GCA_004026965.1. Taxonomy (NCBI): domain Eukaryota; kingdom Metazoa; phylum Chordata; class Mammalia; order Rodentia; family Petromuridae; genus Petromus; species Petromus typicus. The sequence continues at coordinate 8,341 of PVIR01040423.1, read as the reverse complement.
AAAGCAGAGATTGTGCTGATCAGCCTGGGGGATACTTAAAAGATCAAATGCCAAGACCAAGAATTTCTCTACTGAGGTCAAATTAAGTAAAGAGTATATCTGGGTCTTTAATAAAATTAGCTTTATTTTCCACTGAAACAGTCTCAGTGATGAATTGAAATGTATAAACGCATATATACATAAATAAATATACATTTACACAGAAGATGGATAGATCAATAGATTGGTAGATAGATTTATTATAAACCTTTTCAGCTGCTAACTTATATTCAGCTTCCTGGTGGTAGTTTGTATTTTCCTGGAGATTAAAAATTAAGCTCTTAGTCTTATTAAGAAAGTTTCCAAATGTTCAGATTAAGCTCGGTATGCCATCACAACATCACAATTTTAATCAGGCCATGTGTGTGACTGTATGTATGTGCATATGTGTGTGTCATTTCACTTCACCAATACTGGATCCTTCACAGAAATGAGAGCTCTGCATATGGCCAGTCTCCTGAGGAGGAAATTCGAGTTTCAGTGGCAGAAAGTAAATGAGCTGAGGTGGGACAGGAATGACACCGAGGGTCGGCATGACAGCGTAATAATCCACAGCTTCTTTTCCCCATTCTGCCAGCTTCTAATGATATCATAGTGATGGATGTGTTAATAGGATAATCTCTTCTCAAATTCACAATCCACCCTTTCATTAGGATGACTTTATGCGCAATTTTCATTTATGGTGTTGTATTAGAATAGGATGATTTGGTTACTAGGACTACTTGAGTAAATAGTAAGAATCAACTTAGGGACTCAGAAGCAGGGTGAATTGAAGAAGCAAACATTTTTGGGGTGTCAAGGCATATGAATTGCTTTCTAAAATAGAAAAGGTACACAGAGCTAAAGAAATGGAAAATAAACAAAAAGCATGAAGGTACGTCAGTGGCAGAATGTAAAAGGGTAAGAGCAACAGAAAGCAGAAGCAGAGACAGGAGGATAATGAAAGAAGGAAGGGAGAGAGGAAGGGAGGAAAGAAGGTAGGAAAAGAGGAGGAGGAGGGAGAACAATCACTTCCTGGTGCTTCCAGAAGTCAATCCTTATATATAACCAAAGGGTGTCAAGATGAAATGGATTTGATGTTGGACATAATTCCTAGAGCTAGACTGCAAGCACACATTCCTGCCTTTTCTTCAACCACAGAAACCAATACTATTCTCTAAATTGGACTTAGGCTTTCATCCACTTAGAAGAATCAGAATTTGTTAATCACAACTTAAGGAAGGAGAATGACGTGAAGTTGACTCAGAGATAATTGAATTGAAGACTTTTTCCCAAAAGTTGAGCTGGAGATCCATGCCATCACTGGGACAAGATTCCTTAATGACTCATGTATCTGAAGCCTGTGACTCAATACAAGATTGCAAATGGTCGGACAGTCTGCTGGGCATGTATGCTGGGGAAGGACGTGCTATTATCCCAGGGATAATGAGTTTTTGTACTGCAAGAATTTACAATTAGCATCACTACATGCTAAGGAATCAGCAGATGCACTGTGACTTTCACTGCACCTCCTTATCAGTCAGGAACAAGACCAGCTGGGCACACCATTCTTCTCTCTTGAGCCAAATTCAGCTTTGTGTTTTGGCAGCAGAGGGAGTTATGATCATCTGATTCTGTGAGTCAAAAAAAAAAAGGTGTTTGTTTCAAAAAGCCTAGACTGGTGGTCACACCTTAAGGTCAACAACTATTGTCTTTAATCCATATTCAGGGTTTGCCAAAGATAGTGGTGATGATCATGGTGGTTATGGTAACACCAATAATTCACTGAACATCTGTGTTAAATACTGGGATAAAGGATGATAAATGACATTGCAATCCATAGGATTTATGCATATGGGTAGAGAAAAAGTACATATATTTTTGTATGTCATTGTATATTAAATACGAATTATTATAAGAGAGTAAGGCAATACTGTTTACTCAGTATTTAATAATAAAAAACCATCTAATTTCTCCAGTGATCAGAAAGAAGATATACATGGCTGGGTGTGGCAGCACAACCTTTAATGCCAGCACTTGCAAGGTGAAGGTAAGATGATGATCATGAATTTGAGCCCAAACTGTCCTACATAGTAGGTGCACATCCTGTTTGAAATGCATATCAAGACAATCTGGTCTAACTTTAGCCTTTGAAAAGTTAAAGCCCAGTTTTTCCAGCACCATTTTTTAAAAAGGCTCTCTTTCCTCCGTTGAGGATTTTTGTTTCCTTCGTCAAAGATGAAGTGACTCAATGTATTTGGAGTAGTTTTTGGATCTTCCAATCTACTCCACTTATCCTCAGGTCTGTTATTTTTCCAGTATCATGCATTTTTTTATCACAGTGGCTTTGTTGTAGTTTCAAGTTGGAGATCATAATATCCTCCACCATGTCTCTGTTGCTTAGAATTGCTTCTGCTATTCTAGGTCTTTTGTGGTTCCAGATGAATTCTTTTTATTTTTTTCTCTAGATCTGTCAAAACAAACAAACAAGTAAACAAAAAATCACCAAACAACAACAAAATCAAAAACAAAAAGAAATAAGAAATCCACTAACTGTTACCATATATACCTCCTATTTTACTAAAGATTTTACTTATGGGAATTAGATGAGAAAAGTATATGTAAAAAATAACACAGGGATAAAAGAAATAAAACTGTCTTTATCCACCAATTGCATAGTATTTATAATAAAAAGTACAAAGAAGTTTTTTTAAAGTGATAATAACTAATATTTATATGGCCAACACAGCTACAGAACTGAACACAATATAATGTCTAATTAGATTCCTATATGTCAAGAATGAGTAAGATAAAAATTAAACTTAGTGTCTTTGTGACTTCCCACTTCTGGGAGAAAATACTCACACCCAGTAGTTAAAGGGTGAGAGGTTTGTTTTATCATTATGGGCGTTTCAATTGATAATCCACTGATTCTAGGCAAAGTGACATGGGCAACACAGAGGAGAAGCAGTCCATTGCATGGTAATCAGGAGGCCGCAAGCAAGCTATATTTCTTTTGCCTTTTATGTAATCCAGGCTAAAGTCTTTTGGGAGGTGTCACCCACTCCCAACATGAACCCCTCATTATGTAGACCCAGCAGTACACTATACTTATTTAGTTCTTACCTACCCTTATTCCCAGTATCATACACCCCAGATCCAATCTAAAAATCTCCATTTATGAGAACACAAGGCTTGAGGGAGGGCATGTGAATACAAATCATAACACTTAGGAAAAATATCAGAAATATACTATCATAAAAAATCAGTATAATAAAAAATGAAAATACTAGCACAAGAAATCACCTATCATAATTGCTAACAGTTAAATAAATGCAATGAATCCCTATATTCATAGATCTAAACACTTTTGTTAAGATAGTAAAAGACAATTACAAGTTTCCATAAGCATTTGCATAATATAGAAAGTATTATGTAATTTCTGACCATATTTAATAAGAATGCCAGTATCCTAGTATCAACAGTATCTACAGAAAAATTGGAGATAAATGTTTACAGAAAGTCTATAGTTTCTATAAGAAATTTATAGAATAATACATCTCATAAGCATAAAAGTGAAATTCTTAGCCAAATCTTAGCAACTGAACTCTACCAATAACAGAAAATAATCAATCCAACTATGTGCAACTGAGGTATATTATACTGGTCTAATACTTGCAAGGCAACTATATCATTATTCATGATAAGAGACTAAAAAGGAAAATCATGATCACCTTAATAAGACAAATATAAAAGTATTTCACAAAATTCAATAAATGTTAATGACAAATATAACAAACTATGAGTATATGAAACATTCAATATTGTCTACAAATCCATTTCTACAAAACAGTAATAATAACAATAACAAGGAACTAGCAGAACATATCACTGTCTTATTTGTTGATTTTGAGATGGGGTCTTACTTTTGTAGTTCAGGCTGGCCCTGAACTCAGCCTTGAACTCACGGCAATCCTCCTACCTCTGCCTTCCAAGTGCTGGGTTTACAGGATGAGCCACCATGCCCGACACTGTGGTATGTGGTTCTGATTGCTGGTGAGCATGAGTCTCCATGCCTGGCATTATTGTACGTGGTTACTGGGGATCAAATCTGGGCCCTTGTGCTATTAAGACAGGCGCTGGAACCACTGAGCTAAATCCTTGGCCCCAACATCACCATTTTGGACTTAGCCTAATGTTACAATTTGTTGCCAGTTCAATAAGACATCACATAGTAAATTGCAGACAGATTTCAAAATATAATCATTACTGGACCCTTGATTTATGAGCTCAATTCATTCTCAACTGCTGATTATAACTCTCTTGCATAATTTGAGGTCACACTTTCTTGTCAGCCAATTTCAGTGTCCTTAGAAGACACTGGAACAGGATTTAATTAACCCCACACAGGGAAGGACGGTGTAATACTCCTTCTAGAACTCTGTGATGGTTAAATCTATATCTGAGACCATCTGGAAGCCCAAGTGGCCAGCAACTGGGTCATAACTCAGGACTTTGATCCTAAGTTAAGACTAAATTCTGGGTGTAATGCAAGTTGTTTGGCTGTCAAACTGGTCATAACTTGAGGGTCTGCTGTATTTCACAGATGACAGAATGTTGTATGGAACTGATAAAAATGTGACTAGAAATAATGAATGAGTTAAGGAAATGTTAAATTTTCTACCTTGTCTAACAAATTTCACAAAGTCAGTGGTATCCAAAGTATTTATTCTCTCCCAGGTTATCTGGGTCAGAAGTTCAAAGCTACTTGCAGGTTCTTCTGAACATAGCTTTGAGAGGCTTGAGAGTGTCAGCCACAGCTGGGGGTCTGGGCAGGAGACTGTGCCTTCACGTGAGTGTGTGTATCTTCCAGCTCCCATTCCAGGTATATATCCAAAGGAAGTGCTCTGAGAATTACAAAGGGCCATTAGCAAGCTCATGTTTACTGTGGCACATCCACAATATCAAAAGTATGGAAACAAACTCAATGTCTATGAGGAGTGTGGGCAAAAATAATGCTATATACAGTTAACTGAATATAGGTTGCCTTTAAGAAAGAAATTCTGCAACATACAACAAGGATAAACCTTCAAAACATTTTGCTAGTAAGTCATTTTTATAACAAAACCCACCAAAAATGCTGCATGATTGAATAATTGAATTAGTAGAATCAAAACACAGTGACATACAAAACACACACAAAAACACCTATGTTGCACGGGTTCTGCAGCACATAAAACAATCTGCTCAGCAAATTAAGTGAGAAGTAGTCAGCACTTGAAGGAGATGAGCTCTTGCTTTAGGTCATTATATTCTCCTTCCATTTCTTTTTTTTTAATTCAAATTTTTTGGTATACTATGAATATACATCATCATCATATTCAACATTGAGAGTTTGTACCAGAATATGACATGACTTGATTCTCATATGTTATTTATCCCTTCACCCTCTTACCTTTTAAATATTTTCTGTTTCACAATATCAACTATACATACTGCAACTTATTTACAACTTCATTTTCTCATAGCAGAGAAAAGATATGATATTTATACATTTGTGACCTGTTTATTTCAATTATGAGGACGTCTTCCAGGTACATCCATTTGAGTATGAATGATGCAATCTTATAATTTTTAATGGCAGAGTAATATTCCATTCTGTAATAGAGCCAAATCTTCTTTATCTGGTCTCCAATTGATGGACATTTGGGTTTTTTCCAAGATTTAGCAATCACTGCTATAAACATGGGTGCACATATGTCACTGTGATATTAATCTTTTAATTTTTTTGTGTATAGACCTAACAGAATTATGGTCGAGTCAAATGGGACCTACACTCCCAGCTTTTAGAGGAATCCCCTTACTGATTTCCACAGAGGTTGTAGTAGTCTACATTCCCACCAGCAGTAGAGAAGGGTTCCTTTTTCGCTGCAGCCTTGCCAACATTTGTTGCTGGCTAATTTCAAGACAGTAGCCATTCCTTGTGGAGTGAGATGAAATCTCAGTGTCATTTTCATCTGCATCTCTCGAATGACTAATGATATTGAACATTTCTTCATATACTTCTTTAAAAAAAGTCTTTATTGGTACATTACATATATGCATCAAGATTGCACTCCATAATGGACATTTGTACCAGTATAAGACACAACTTAATTCTCATTTTTTCCCACAGCCCTACCCTCCCTACCACCCCCCTATATACAGAAAATTCGTATCTTTACTTTTTTGTTATAATATTATTATTTTCCCCCTTCACCTTATATTATTGTGAGTATTTTATATTTCACAACATATAACATATAATTCTAGGATTCATTTACGTCTTCATTTTCTCATACCAGAGAAAAGATGCAATATGTACCTATCTGTGCCCTATTTATTTCACTTATGAGGATATCCTCAAGGTATGTCCATTTAAGTATAAATGATTCAAACTTATCATTTTTTATGGCAGTGTAATACTCCATTCTGTAGAAGAACCACAGCTTTTTTATCCAGTCTCCAGTTGATGGACACTTGGGTTGATTCCAAGATGTAGCTCTTACTTCTTTCTCTAAAAACTATCTGCTCATTTCAGATGCCCATTTTTGAATTGGATATTTAAACTTGGGTGGGCTGATTTGTTTAAGCTCTTCATATTTTCTAGATAGTAGTCCTTTGTCTGAGGAAAAGCTGGTAAAGATTCTTTTTGCTCTATTGGTGGTTTCCTTTGCTGTGAAGAAGCTTTTTAAAAGCATGAGGTCACATTTGCTGATTTCTTCTGCCAGTTCTTGTGCTATAAAGGTTTTGTTCAAGAACTCTTTTCCTAAGCCAATGTCTTCAAGGGTTTTATCTAACCTATTTCGCAGCAGGTTTAGTGTGTCTGCTTTAATATTTAGGTCTCTTGTCCACTTTGATTTTAGCTTGGTACATGGTGAAAGAGATAGGTCTAACTTTAGTCTTTAGCATGATAAAGTCCAGTTTTTCCAGCACCATTTGTTAAAGAGGCAATCTTTCCTCCAAAAATCTGAGGATTTTTGGCTCTTTTTCTATCCTGTGCACAAGTGTTAGACCCAGGTGAATCTTGCACTTCTTTGTTTATCCTCCACAGTTGCCTATCTACAAATAAATAAATAAACAAAACACATTCATGTCTCTTCGCCTTTCCTTTAAGATCATAATCAGAATCACGAGAAACTAATGGTTTTTATTCTCTAGAGTATTACTCTCTTCCCGGGCACACTGCTCTTCACCTTTCTTTTTAACATAGCTACAGTGAGCTTGCTAATATTCCTCTGTCCTCCATGTATGCTGCTTACTCACTTTCTCTATATATGGCACAGCAAAAATATTTGTTCGGTGCTGCTTCCCCAGTGTAGCACCCAGTACTGAATCAATACTTTCTTGGTTATATGAAAGCTACTTATCAGATACAGCAGGCCCCCTTGTGTTCAACAGGTACTTCTTGTAAAGACCCTACAGCATATAAACTTCATTTCCTTTAATGAGAACTAGGGGGCCAACTTAATTTATAATTGTTAATATCTAGATATCTTCCAGAACTATTTTAATATGTGTGTTCTGTGTGTGCATATATGTGCATGGGTGTGTTTTTAAGTTATATAACCCAATATTATTTTGCTATCTCGGTATCAAATTTCTTTGCTGTTTTATAATCAAATGCAGGAATAATGAACATGCTAAACAGGATGAGTGTATAGAAAAATACGTGAACCCAAAGCGCCATTTCATGATGTACTTACCTGATTTTGTGTTCTTGCTCATGTAGTTTTTTTCCCTGCATTCACCAGCAGAATTTGCTAGTGAAAATCCACTCAGATGAACCATAGACATGAACATGAATAAACATGATGGTAAGGTCTGTTCCTGCATAAATGTGGACTCAGATTTATTAAATGTGTTCATTGGCCAATAGATTCCTGAATTACTGTGGTCATACAATCAGAAAATGATAAACAGAAAATAATGAGAAACTGCTTAAACAATAGCTACTTTGTGTTATTTTTTAAATCTTTATCGGTGCATTACATATGTGCATCATGACTACTCTCCATAAAGGGATTTTGTACTAGTTTAAGACATAACTTAATTCTCATTTTATCCCATAGCCCTACCCACCCTACCGCCCCATTATATACATAAAATGTTTTCCTTACTTTTTTATTACAATCTCATCATTTTCCCCTTTCACCCTATTTTTCATTGAGCATTTTCCTTTTCACAATATACAACATACAATTCTAGGACTCAATTACATCTTTATCTTCTCATACAGGAGAAAAGATGCGATATGTATCTATCTGTACCCTATTTATTTCAC
>PVIR01040422.1:0-13341 GCA_004026965.1 Petromus typicus | reverse complement strand
TGGTTCTAGCGCCTGTCTTGCAAGCACAAAGATCCGGGTTCAATCCTCGGTAACCACATACCATACTGGGCGTGGAGAATCACGCCCAGCAGCAGCCAGTACCACATACCACAGTGCCAGGCGTGGTGGCTCACACCTGTAATCCCAGCACTCGGGAGGCAGAGGCAGGAGGATTGCTGAGATGTGAGTTTGAGGCTGAGCTGAGGGCCAGCCTGAACCACAAAGCGAGACCCTGTCTCAAAAAACCTAAAAAAAAAAAAAAGAATTATCCAGCAACAAATGTTGGTGAGGCTGCGGAGAAAAAAGAACCCTTCTCTACTGTTGGTGGGACTGTAGACTCATACAATCCCTTTGGAGATCAGTTTGGAGATTCCTCAAAAAGCTAGGATTGGAGGTCCCATTTGACCTAGCCATCACTCTGCTAGATATATACACAAAAGAATTAAAAAACTCATATCATAGTGATATATGTGCACCCATGTTTATAGCAGCTCAGTTTGTGATTGTTAAATCTTGGAAACAATCCAAATGTCCATCAACTGGAGACTGGATTAAAAAACTGTGGTTCTTCTATAGAATGGAGTATTACTGTGCCATAAAAATGATAAGTTTGAATCATTTATACTTAAATGGACATACCTTGAGGATATCCTCATAAGTGAAATAAATAGGTCACAGATATGTAAATATCACATCTTTTCTCTGGTATGAGAAAATAAAGATATAAATGAGTTCTAGAATTATATGTTATATTGTGAAATAGAAAATACTCAAAGCAAAATAGGGTGAAGGGGGAAAAAGAATGAGATTATAACAAAAAAGAAAGGAAACAAAGTTTATGTATATACATGGTGGGGGTGGTAGGGTGGGTAGGGCTATGGGAAAAAATGAGAATTAAATTGTGTCATATACTGGTATAAATTCTCGTTGTGGAGTGCAATCATGATGTGTATGTGTAATGTACACATAAAGATTTCAATTAAAAAAAAAAAAGAAAGAAAGTGGAGGTTTCCTACCTGAGGGTCAGTATGTTTTTCTATATAACCAACTACTATCTCTACCTACTGCATGGACGGGTGCATTAGTCTATTTTCTTTTGGTATAATAAAGTATACGAGGCTAGTATTTTCTAAAGAAAAAAGGTTTGTTTAACTTACAACTCGAGAGCATGGTGTTGGCTTCTGCTCAGCTCTGGTGAAGGTATTCTAGCTATTTTAACTACGTGTTGGATAGTATCATGGTGAGAGTGTATACAAGAGGGAGAGAGTAGCACAGGGCCAGATGGGAAGCAGGAAGGATTCAAGAGCCAGATGTGCTCTTTTTCAAAGGCCCTACTCTCTTGCAAATTAAGTAGGGTCCCCTGAGAACTGCTTTCATCCATTCTGACCTAATCATTCTTCTCTAGGCCCCACCTCTTAAAGATTTAACTGCCCTAATACCACCACACTGGGGACCCAGCTTCCAGCACACAAATCTTTGGGTAACACACTCAAGCCATGTCCAAACAACTGCAAGGAGTAAGGGTCTCTTGTCAGAAAAAAGGCCCCTTTTCCAGCGAATAAAGAGGCCAAGGATAGAGCCAGGGGCTGGGAACAAGGGAGAGTGGCAGTTGGCCAGGCAGATTAAGAGAGTTCTCAACAGCTTAGAAGGGAGAGATTATCTTGGGCCCAAAGAGTCAGACCATAGTGACTCCTTGATTAACATGAATCCTCAGAAATGATGTTCATTTTGAATAAATCCAGCAGGATTAAAAGGAAGAATCTTTATAAATCTCACAAAGCCAGAGAGGCAGCTGGCACACAGCTTGGCAGTGCTTTGGCATTCATGTGGCACAGCAGGCCAGGCCAAGACATGGTGCCCAAGTCCTTGGTGCGCGACTCTTCTGTCCCCTGGCTGCTCATCCATCCCCCTGCTCACTCATGCACCCCTCATGGGCTACTCACACCCTTCTCTTCTTGAATGTTTTGAGCTTAGCAGAACAATATAGATTCTAAAAATTACATTTTATTGATTAACTGATTTGCCTAAGAAAAGGAACATCTAAGCATTGCCCCAACCTGACCTTTCATTTTGATCTAGCTATCTATCTATCTATCCTTTATTTAGTGTATTGCTACATTTTTAGAGACTCTGATGACCTTCCACTACAAAACTAGGTAAAATGTGGGCCAGGGATTTAGTTTAGTGGTTCCGGCACCTGTCTTACAAGCGCAAGGACTCCAGGTTCGATCCCTGGTAACTACATACAATACTGGGTGTGGAGACTCATGCCCAGTAGCAATCAGTACCACATACCACAGTGCCGGGCATGGTGGCTCACACCTGTAATCCCAGCACTTGGGAGGCAGAGGCAGGAGGATTGCTGTGAAGTGAGTTGGAGGCTGAGCTCAGGGCCAGCCTGAACTACAAAGCGAGACCTTGTCTCAAAAAAATAAAAAAAATTAAAAAAAACAAAACCCCAAACAAAACAAAACAAAAAAACTAGGTAAAATGTGAGCAGAGAAATTTAAGATCGATGAGCACAAAATTATTTGTTGGTATTTATTGAAGTTTCTATTGTGTAGGTAAATTTGGGGCGTTGTAGGCTAAGAGGATACAGTTAAGTCATTCAGATGCTGCATCTGGGTCCATTGGTACTCAGACAATCTGTAGTGGGGCCCTGCACCTCTGGAACCCAATTTTCCCATCTGTAAAATGACTGCTATTCTAGGCAAGCTTTTTCCAAAGTCTGCTCTACTCAACGCTGATCTACTGAACACAGAACATTAATTAACTTGTACTATATAATTTATTATGTAAGTTTTCATCACATAGATTTCTTATATGGTCAGTAATTGTTGGGACATGCTAAAATATGTGATATTAAACAAGTTTCTTTATAATGGGTATACTTGGAGCTTTTGATATGCTAATGGGCATTGCAAATTGCCAAGGAGAAAATGTGAGAATTGCAATATTGTCCAAATTTGTTTACCAGAACTGTTCTTTTTTATTTTTTAATATTTATTTATTTATTGAGATACAGTCTTGCTTTGTAGTTCAGTCTGAGCTCACTATGTAACCCAAGTGAGCCTTGAACTAACAGCAATCCTCCTGGCTCTGCCTCCTGAGTGCTGGGATTATAGGCATGTCACTGTGGTATGTGGTACTGATTGCTGGTAGGCGTGAGTCACCATGCCCAGCACTGTGGTATGTGGTTACCAGGGATGGAACTTGGGATCTTGTGTTTGCAAAGCAGGCACCAGAACCACCGAGCTAAATCCCTGGCTCCTTTTTATTTTCTTTTTTACAAAAAGCATCTCAAAAGTCATCTCTACAGATAAAGATTTAGGAACGTGCAGTGAGACTCCTGTTCCCATCCAGACATGAAGAATATGTTATGCAGAAGTCAGACAGGGGTCAAGGAAGACATTCTTTATTTCTCCTTGTGCAGGAATCCATGAGAACACTGATCCTCCTGGGAACTCAGCGTGGGTTCCTGGTGATGCAAGGACAGCCAGGCGATACTGTGATCTAGGAAAAGTAGTATGAGAGTGAAGGGAAGGGGAAAGAGGGAAGGAGAAGGGAGCGGAAGGGAAGGGAGGGGGAGGGGAGGGGGGCCTGGGTTGGCACAGTGCCAAAGGGAGGATTTCCTCTAGAGCAGCAAAGGCAAACCTATGGCAGTTTTTAAAAATCGAAACCTCTGTATTCAGGTTTGATTGTAGTATTAGCACTTTGCAGTAAAGAAGTGGGTTTTGGGTTGCAATTTGGACACTCGTCTCTACGAGCTTCATCATTAGTGCTGTAGAGGAGGGAGCCTGAAAGGACTTCACACAGTCTGTTGACTGTGTTTTCAGCCTGGGAAGCCCTTTCTCCTCTTCCTCTTCTGTTTTCTGCTCCTCCTTCTTCCTCCTCCTTCCCCCCTCTCCCCCTTTCTCTCTCTAACATGCACCACACGTAACAGTTTATTATCAGAAGTCCTGGGGACAGTTTACATCATCCTTTTGCCTAGTTTTTCTGTGATGACAGAAGACACATGCGGGTGGCCAGTTGACAGATACTTTCTGTCCCCTCTAAGTTTCTAGCTTCCTCCTTCCTCAAGTCCAGCCAGTGCAGAGTTTTCCTCACAGTTCACTGCCTCCTGAGGAAAGCTGTCTAATTTTTTAACTCTCTGCAAGTTCACTTGAGATCTCTCCTCTCGACATGACAAATAGTAATCTCAACCTGAGCTTTCCTCAATTAGACTTTTTCTCTCCAGTGGGTGTTTTCTGTCCAGTTTCTCCCACGGGGTTAACAGTGACCGTATATTTCATGGGAGAAGAAGCCACCGCAGGTGACACAGAAACACTTATACATACTTCTATGAGTCGCACTCTCTTGTGACAAGACTTCCTCCTTTCTCCATTGTGGGCTCTGGTCCAGGTCCCTAAGCTGTGTCATCTTGCACCTGGGCTCCCCAGTTCTGTGCACATGTGACATTCTCATCTCTGATCTTCAACTATTGCAGTCACAGTATTAAGACCATCACAGTGATCATCTCCATTAGGAAGACCCTCGCATGCCCAGAGCTGGAGATAACCTCTACCCCCTTTCCACATTACAGTTGAGCCTTTGTACTATCATTCACATATTCTTCCTTGTTTTATTTGTCTTTTAGTTTCTCCTGCTAGACCCTTAGCTGTTAGCATGGTGGCTTACTCATCTTTGTATCCTCCATTCATCCAGTGCAGTGACTGACATAGAAAGAGTTGTGAGTGAATTCACCGCATGTCCTGCTGACTCCCTTCTTCCAGAGGGCCTGTCTTCACACTGGGAAGTGTTCCTCTCCTGTTCATATGTGTCATCACCTCCAGGGGAGCATCTCAGAACTACTGCTTCTTCCAGATAGAATAGGGTTGAGCAGAATAAAAAATACCAAGGCTATGAGGATGGTAAAAGAAAAGGCAATAACAAACCCCAGGAAAGCTCAAAAGCTATCTATTGAATAATGTCATCAGCACACCATCCTTTACTCTATAATAAAGAATGTTTATATAGTCAAAATCAAGAATTGGTGTATGGACTTAGATAGTAAGAAGACAGCAGAGGATAAGTGAAGTGTTAGAAATTTAAATCCTGTTTATTATAACAAGAAGTCAATAAGTAAAATGAGTCTAGAAATATCAGTATAGTTTTGGAAATATCGGACCAAATACCATAACAATTAAGTTAAATGTGGTTTCCTGTAAAGGATGGGGTTAAATTATGGTGAAAGAGAAGACAGGGATTCTTGGGTTTTTAAATAAGACTTTCAAGATGAGTTGATTTCTCATGTATGGGTACATAGTAAACCTTATTATAAAAATGTCAGTTTCTACACTTTACTCCAATCTGTTGAAAAAGAGCCTCTGAAACATAGCATTTGGATTTTTTAAAAAAACATACCAATTCCTTGAGTGAGTCTAGTTCACACTGACAACTGCTAATGAGTGAGACCATTTTCTATAGCTGTGGAAATAGAAGTGGGGGGGGGTCCTCAGATGAGGACTTGGGAAAGGAATGGACATTTCCAAGCTGTTTGCCTGCTGGTCTGGTGTCTCTAGTTTCTAAAGCAAAATCTGGGACTGTCTTAGAGCTCTGCAAGAGTCCAGGATCGTGAGCCTCCTGCACCTTCCCGTGAGGGTGTAGACACAGCTCCCCCGGACTGAGGTTGAGGAGGTCTGCTGGTAAGTCTTGGCTGTAAGAACCACTGCTGTGTCTGTGCCGTATTTAGTTCAGAGCCCCTGTGCACTGAGCTGAACGAGTGGAAGGGAAAGGCAAGGCATTGCCCTTGGTGGCTTGGGGAGCAGTATGGGGCGTTTTAGAGTATTTGTTCTTGCTACCTTTTGCTTAGGCCTCAGGACTTAGAAAAGCAAATGCTATGAGGATGAGAAAAGAAGAATCAACTAGAAAGTCTGGAAAAAGTAAAAAGCTATACAGAAAACGTAATAAGATTGAAGTCGAGACAGAGTTAGGGAAAAGAGGATAATTTTTCACCTCTGAGGTTTTTGCTTTCTAAGCAATAGCACCATATGCTGTCCCTGAGCAGGACTTATAGGCTGCCTACCTGATACTGAGGAGCCCAATTCTTCTTTTTTCAGTTTTCTGTGAGGTAAAAATCACTATTTTCTACTTGGGTGTGGTGGCACACATCTGTAACCCCATTATCAAGGAAGCTCAGTCAGGAGGATGCCAAGTTCAAGGACAGCCTGTACCGCACCGCCATACTCTGTCTCAATCCAGAACAAACCAATAAACAACATACAACCAAACCAAACCACTCTTTTCTCAATGATGTGCTCCAAATACACTTATCTTTCTTTTTTCTTTACACTTTGCTTTCCCACCCCCTTCCCTGAGGCCAACAGAGCTTCAAAAGATGTCAACGAATTGGGTCTGAGTCATACAGTGGGAAAGAGAACCAGCTAACTACCTGCTCATGTAGAATCATTCCCACCCTCAGTTTTCTTATTTATGAGCTGGTAAATGGTATGTACTTTGCATCTTTATTTCCAGGGTCCTCTGAGGTATGTGTACAACTGGTTACGGTTCTTTCCTGTTGATGTGGTAAAGGTGAAGATGGTAAAAGTCTAATTTTTAAAAAGAGAGAGGATATTTTGCTTCAAGACCTATTAAAAGTAAAGGAGAAAATACCAGGGATGTAGCTTAAGGTTGGATGGGAATGACCTTTGATTCTCCATGGATTGGATGACAATGGTGGTAAAAGGCTAATATTTAAATAAGCATAAGGCATTGTGAAGTCTTACAAATACTTTATGCAAGTTTCGTCATTTCGTCTTTACACCGTCACTAGGGGATAAGTTGCTACAGTGCCTGTATTATAAATGACAAAACTGAGGCTCAGAAGTGAAGGGATACACTGAGGATACACAGAGTGAGGGTTCAAGGCCAGGGGCCCTGGCTCCTGTCACCCCGCACCTGTGGGCTGAGCTCACCTGTGCCATTGAAGTTCTCCTCACAGGACAGCCAGAGCCCGGCGTGGAACCTTCGCTGGGTGAACTTGTCATCCCCAGTCTCCCAAATGTACTGGACAGCCTGACTCTCATCACCCCCTTGAGGATCGCTGCCGCTGGCCGAGGTCAGGTGGATACAGTCCAGCCCGGCCCAGGAGTCCTGGCACAGAGGCTTGGTTGTGCGCCGTGTGCCCTGGCACCAGTGACTGCTGCTCAGGGCGGTGAGTGAGAAGGCGAGGGCCAGGCAGGTGGGGAGCAGGGTCAGTGCTCGCTGCCGCCTGGCCCTGTCCATGGCTGAATGAGGTGTGCAGTGGCACTAGCAGCCGCAGAGCCGCTTGTCCTGCCTCATCACAGGCTGCCCCTCAGCCCTGCCATCTGGCATCACCCTTAGACTCCTCACATCCTCTGGGGCACTGGAATATCTTCCAGGGAAGAGCAGGGGCCTGACCAGAGAGCCGCAGAGCCGGGACTCATCCTGTCCACGGGCTGGCCTTTCAGTCCTCCTTGGGTTGGAGTCAGGCAGGGGACAC
Source organism: Petromus typicus (assembly GCA_004026965.1). Lineage (NCBI taxonomy): Eukaryota > Metazoa > Chordata > Mammalia > Rodentia > Petromuridae > Petromus > Petromus typicus. Next base: position 5,840 of record PVIR01040422.1, on the reverse strand, counting down.
TAATTTATTTTTTTAGTTTGTGGTAAAATACACATCAGGAAGAACTGAGTATTTTAGCTATTTTAAAGTGTCTGCTGCACACTGACATGTTGCTGCACAGCCATTACCACCATCCACTCCAGGACTCCTTCTACTTGCAGAACTGATATTCTGTCCCCACTAAACAACACACTGTCCATCTGGCAGCCACCACTGCCCTTCCGGTCTCTCTGAAGCGAACGACTCCAGAGAACTCACAGAAGTGAAATCCCACAGCACTCATCTTTTTGGGTCTGGCTTTTCTCAGGCAGCATACTGTCCTCAAACTTCACCAGAGGGCAGCAAGTGGCACATCCTCTTCTGAAGGTGGAATGATTTCCCACTATGTTTAATACATCACATTTGTTTATTCACTTATCTATCTATAGGTGATCCCACTGCTGGGATATTGTAGAAGGCTTTGAGAACTTGTATTCTTGTGTGTGTGCTATTGTGATTCACACATACCAAGCCAGCACTCCCTCTGGCCTACCACCTTTTACATTTTCATCTTTTTATTTTGACACAGAGTCTCACTAAGTTCCCTGGCTAGGCTTGAACTTGAAATCCTCCTGCCTTCACTGAATTCCAGGAGCTGTTTGTGTATATGTCTGGGTGAGTCAGTCCTACCCTTGTCTTCGACATTGACCAGAGCCTTCTGTGATAGACTCCAGAAACAAGGAATCCTGAGGATTCCTTAGGCCCAAAATACAGAGGCAGAGACCACAGGGGACAGCTGCTATTTCAGGGACTCTGAGTGAGGCAGGGTCCTCAGGGCACAAGTGCTCTGCCTGTGTGGCAAGGTGGTAGGGACTGTGCCTGGGTGTGTGGTTCAGCACCTTCCTGGGACCTCAAAAGCTGGCAGGCAGAGCCCTCTGCATCATGACTCACACCTCCCCCACGGGGCCACGGAACTCTGGATATATAGGAAGGTCAGATTGGGTACTACTCCTTTGAGGCCATCTCTGGGGTGATGTTAAGGAGTGATATGGACTGTCTTATAGTCCTTATTGCCTTCATTTAGTCCTCAGAAACTAAAGAAAAAAGCTAGGAACATGAGAAAAAAAAAGCAATTAGAAACTCCTGGAAAAGTAAAAAGGAGATTAAAAGCCTGAGTCCTGGAAAGAATGGGGTGAGGGCAGAAGTGTGCATGTACCTGAGACACACAGGTGCTTAACTTCCTGTTAGCTCCCGAGTAGCCCCAGAGATAACTGAGGATCTATTTTCCTGCCAGGGAGGAGAAAAGTCAGGGGTCGTGGGGCTCTGCCTGACGCCTCTCCCGCTAGAGAAGCCTGAGGACTTGTGCTCTGCGCTCTCAATAGTCTTAAAAACTGGTGCATTTGCATCACGCTGGCCCGGCCCAGGGAAGGTTTTACCATGTTTTGTCACTAGATGGCATCCATCCATCTGACAAGTGGGGAGGACCTGAGGGGACCGGCCCCTGGCCTTTCAGAAAACGTTTTTTTGGGGGGGAAAAGTTTGAAGAGAAGTGATAGTATATTTTTCCAGAGCAGGCATTTCCCTTACCAGCTCGCAGCTGGGAGTATCACCTGTGATGTGCATTTACAGAATTGTTTTCCACACTTCCCACGGACCGGCGCCCGAGAGCCTGGCACTTACTCCCTTTCACTTCGTTCTTGCTCACTGTGGCACCAAAGTGATGAGCACGTTGATGTCAGAGGTCACATCACCATAAAGACTGATTCAGAGCTCTCCCTTCAGGGAGCATCTTACCCCCAAGGTTTCAAGACTTGCCATGAGGGAATTTGAAGGCTTCTGGGGATTTCTATGAAGTAGTGCTCACCTGTTTGCTCCCAAATATGTGGGATTTGTTCAATCAGCTGAATTAACAAGAGGAGCTATGGTTTGATTTAAATGGAAATGAAAAGAAGAAGAAAAGAAAAGAGGGGAGGAAGGAAAATAAAAGGGGAGAGAGAGAGAGAGAGAGACTCTGGAAGCATGTCCTTTTTGCTCCCTGCTGTGTTTCTCTGAGCAGCATGCTGGGTCTCCATGTTGGGAGGCTAGGAAAGGCTGGAGAGTGCGGAAAGGTGGCCAGGGAGAGGCAGGTGAGAGCACAGCCCCCTGGAGAACAGGAGCGATGCACCTTTCCAGAGATCAGTGCTCAGTAACTGTTCGGAAGCCCAGCTTCCCAGGCCCTATCATTTCCTTCTTGTGTGGTCTTGTTGCAAGCAAAATAACCTCTGTGAACCCCAGTATTTCTCAGCTGTCAAAGGGAGAATTCATCACACCCTCAGAGCCTTCTCCTGCGGATGAATGAAGTGGGAGAGTGGACGTGAAGATTTGGGAAAGGTGAATGGGGGTGCGAGGGTCCAGGTGAACACACTGGCTAGTAAGTGATGGGTCGCCAGTTCCACAAAAGGACCCCCAGGTGGGCTGAGGGGAGCTGCCTGGAGAACACAGTGCCGTGCTGAGCCCCAGGGCCATCAGCAGGGCTGAATGCTGGCTTTGTCAAAGCCTCCTGCTGTTGTGCAGAGAGAACGCTACTCCTTGGTTGGGTTTCAGGAAGCCCCGCAGAGCTGCCCCTGGAGTTTCCTCTGTGTAACCGGGGCTCTGAAGTGGCCCTGCCTCTGTGGCTGGTCTCGCCCCAGCCTGTACAACTTCGTGCCTGAGAAAGCAATTGCTGCCCTTGCAAAGACTCTGCCTCCCAAGGCTCAAGGTTCTACTCCCTCCAGCAGCTGCTCCTGGGCGGCCTGAACCGCGGCGGGTCTCACCCCGGCTCTGTGCACCAAGCAAAACCCTCAAGCGCGTCCCACTGGCTGCCTTGCTGCCCCTTCTGGGCCTGCTGAAGGCGTCTCAGACACTTGGGGAAAGTCTGGGAAAAATCTCCCTGCTTTTGAGGGGGGCGGTAGCGGGGGATGAGAAGCAGGGAGACTCGCTGGTTCTCCCCAGACTACTTTAGAGGCCTCGGCAGCGTGCAGAGGATTTGTGCAAACATTTCCTCTCTGGAAGACGTGGAATGCAGGACGCAGCTGCCTGTGGTCCATCGCAGAGTGCTGGAGGGCTGTGCCCGCCCTCGTGAAAGGGCCCGGAGGATGGGACCCCATTTACACCAGCCGGGGCCCAGGGCGAGCAGCGCGGGGGCCTGGCCCAGGGGCTGGGTGCTGTGCATGGACACCCCCGCTTCCCGGGGGGCCGGGCCGCCCTGCCCCCACAGAACGCCCTTGCTCTGCACCCCGGGGAGTCCCTTCTTCGCTCTGGTGCTGCTGGTTTCCATCAAGCAAGTAAGAGAAATTATTTATTCTTTGCTCTTAACATTAATGTCACCAGTTGGTTCTATTTTCTTATTAGAGAAACAATTTCAGCTCCTGGTAAGCAATTTGGAAAATGGAAAGTGGTATTAAGGAAATAATGATTGACTATACCGCTAATGTCCGGGGGCAATCACTGCTAATATTTGGCCTATTTTTCTCAAATCCTTTCTGTGTGCGTTTTTTCTACACAGCTGAAATGATGAAGCGTGAACTATTTTGTATCCTGGTTTGCTCTTTACGTCACACTGTAAGCATTTTCCCAAGTCAGTGCGAACTCTGAACGGCATTTAAAATTTCTGCCTGTGTTTTTCTCTGTGCCCTTAGCGTTCTCTCAAGGTGCAGGAATTATTTTCTATGCCTTTTCTTCTTTTGGGTTCCCTTCCTCTTTTCTTTCTTTCTGTTTATCATAAAAGCACACCTTGGCCAATCTTTTAAAACACCTATAAAATTTAAAGAAGTGTAAACTATAAATCATGGTGATTCTGCGAGCCAGAGAACACCCTTCCTCACATTTGGAGACTTATTTTTCCCGTTTTTTTTCCCTACCACTTATTTAAGTAATGTTTAAAGCAATAAGCATTGGCTCACAATGTAAATATGATTTTATAGTATAAATAGTGTTCTTATTTTTTAAATACCAAAGCACACAAGGTTACTAACACCTGACTGGCACGCATGCTCTCAGCAATCCTGTCATGTTGATCCCATTTTACAGATGAGTAAACTGAGTCTAAGGAGGTTACATAACACTTTCCTGGGACACTAAGTGCCATGGCTATGAATGAGAGTTGCAGGCTTTTGGGATGCATCATAATATAGTCAGCTGCCCTCTACAGTTGGACTTTTTGGTAATTTGACTCATTCTTATCCAAGAAGATCAGATCTTCACCTTTTTCCTTTTTAAGGCCCCATTTTTATATGAGGTTAAGATGAGAAGGAAGCGCAGCTCCATTTGTGTGATTCCGGAAGGAGCCTCAGGCTTGGCTCTGTTGTACTGTTCCTGGGCAGAATTAGTCCCCGTTTGCGGCCTTGGGATTTGAAGTCGTCTCTGTCGCAGCGGTAGGGCTGTGGCACCAGGCCCTGTACATGTGCCTCTATCTGGCTTTCTTTGATGCTAGCTCAGAACAAGAGAGGCAGACACTGCTTCGAGTTCTCCGCACCCACGTTCTCCTACATGCTGCCTTCAAGCCCTTGTGGCAGCCCGGGTCTCATGGAATTCTTGTCATGATGGCATCTTCTTGCCAAGTGACCTGAACATGCATGAGGGGCAGTGGCCTTGGTCCACCTCGTGGTCTGACACTGCCATCATTAGCTGTGAAGCTGCTCCTGGAAGAGGTGATACAGAGCTCTCCACGCTGGCTTCTGTTCCCAGAAAATCTCCGCTCAGGGCTCTTCGCGAGCTTCTGAGAGCAAGCTCCTGTACCGATGCTGAGCCTGTTGTTTCCATGGAGAACTAAGTTTCAGGTTGCCTTCCATCACGGTGCTTGTGATCCGGGGAGCTGCTGTGACTCCCTGGAGGAAGAACCCTGCGTCCTGACCCTCGGCACCCTTGTGAACTGTTGATATGGACTCTGTCTGTGTAACAATGGCGGCATCTGCACTGCTTCGGCTTCTGCAGCTGACAAAGCCACACGCTGGCTCTTGCGGCTCCGGTATTTCCGTCAGCAGCTGTGCACTCGCCCCCGTCCCAGCGTGCGCGCAGAGCTCTTGGCGCAGGCGGTCCTCCGGTTGAGTCTGGAGTTCTAAGGACCCTTGGTTCTCCCTCCTCAGTCTCGGATTCTTTCCCCAGATGTCTACGGTATTGGGCTTTGTGCAGACGCTCAAAAAGAAGCCCCCTCTCGCAGGTGCTTTCTGGAATATAATGAAGTCTTCATAAAATTCGCTTACTGAGAAATTCTCAGGGATAGTTTGCTTTCTAAACACAAGCGAGGAAATAGTGGTAGCTCTATACACCCACTAGACTCATTTACGTTATTGAACAGTGGCTTTGACGTGAAAAATCATAAACTTTGGAAAGCTCTTGGAGAAGTGGATTTTATACATTCCAAAGGGAACATGGAAGCTTATAGTTTGAAATTACAAAAAAAAAAAAAATAGCTTTTGAGGAGAAACTGTTTGGCAGTGTAATCAAAAACCTTTAAAAATGTATATCCTTTATGACACAGAATATCTTCTAAGAAGATATTCTTTCTCCTTTTTGTCTTTTCTGCCTTCCCCCAAGATCGAACCCAGGGCCTCATGAACTTGAGGCAAGGGCCCCATCACTGAGCTGTACTTCCACCTCTGCTTTCACATTAACTTAGAGAATTTTCAGCATAATGTCCATTGTTTTAGGAAACATCTAGAAAACTTAGATACTGAGTGCTGGAAGATTTAAAAACTAAATCAGATCACACTCATCAGTTGAATATTGTGTAGCTGTCAGAGGGTGTTTAGTTATTATATGTTCCTCCAATAGAAATATATTCACCATATATCTAAGTGAAAAATAAAAGGTGACAAAACAGTGTGATTTCCCATTTGGTTGGAGTAAAACAGAAAAAAAAAAAA
>PVIR01040421.1:0-13350 GCA_004026965.1 Petromus typicus | reverse complement strand
TTGTTTGTGACACTGCAATGAACCCAGGAACTTCACTCTGAGCTACAGCTTCATATAGCAAGACATTGTATCAAAGACACAGAACATAATAAATCAAAGCCAAAACTCTATAAAGTGGAAAAAAAAAAGAGAAACGATAGTTTTGAAGTGAGGTGTCAGGGTGTCTTAAAGAAATAGAACAAGATATCCACCATAGTGCTCTGTGGCCTGGAATATTGTCCCAGGTTTGGGTGGTGAACTCATGTCTGCCTCTGTCACTTTGGCGAGGACCAGCGGGCTCAGTAGGAACATCTTTCCTTTCATAGATAATTTTTCTCACTAAGTGTGCCATAAGAACTTGAAAAATGATCCTAATTTCTCATTTTAAAATGACTGTCAACTGAGCCAGACTGTTTAACACTTCAGAGTCAGAACACATAGATTTGTCAATAAATTTAAATGTGATAGTAGTTGCCATTACTGCTAAGTTGTTCGAGTAATATATTATATTCACATTTTAAATGGATATTGATCTTCATTCAGTGACTAAATTGAAGCATCTCAATTCTTATGAAATTGCTGATTCTTTGCCACTTTGTAGTTATATAGCTAGACATAAATTCTAGCCAACATTCTACAGATTTTCTTTACCTTTGCTTCTGTGTGCAGTACCCTTTAGGAAGTATGGCTACTTTTTGGACACTAAAAATAGCAAAGATACACTGTTGTTGAAACAATAAAGTTAAAATATTTTACTGTTTCCTTGTGTCTTGAAGGTACTTGAGGTTTGTGGAGTTGCCCTTGACTCAGAGAAAGTTCTGTCAAAGCTGTCAGCAGTTGCTGCTACCGGATGCCTGGGAGGAGCACCGAGCACATCAGGTGGTGGGTGACGTTTCTGTCGCCCAGTTAGGGAGGCCCAGCCAGCTCCTTTATCCTCTGGAAAACAAGAAGACAAACGCCCAGTATCTGTTTGCAGATAGGACCTGTCAGTTCCTGGTTGGCCTCCTTTCTACCCTGGGCTTCAGAAGGGTGCTGTGCATCGGCACACCAAGGTATGTTCTGAGGTTTTCAAAAAATGCTCCTGTTATTGCTTTTTAGTCGGTGGGAAAACCATGTAGGTAGTTTTTCACTATGTGCACTGGGCAACGTGAAGTGCCCAGAATTCACAGGAAGTGGGAGGGCTGCTCCCTCTCAGTGGGATTTGCAACTCGTATCCCATCGAAGAGATTTCTTTTCATTGTATGAGGAGTGCTTCCTAACTTGAGACCTAAATTGTCCATGACATCAGACCTCTCTGTTTTAGATAAGTTTAACCCTTTCAAAAATATGTGCGAAACTGAAACATGGGTTACACCTGCTAGAGTCTCTTCAGAGTTTCGTTGAAATGTCGGAGGTCGTAGAAGAACATTGGTGGGTTCTGTTGTTTGCTTACTGTTGATGGCATTTGTAATTTCTCAGTTTGCTTTTTCTGATTGTTTCAGGTTGCATGAGCTGATCAGGTTGACAGCATCTGGTGACAAAAAGTCGAACCTTAAAAGCCTTTTATTGGATATTGATTTTCGGTAGGTTTATGAGATACAATTATTTTTCATTGTTCCCTGTTTTTTTTTTCTTCTTTTTAATCTGTCACAAATCTTTAATTAACATTTAGAACTAGAAATCTGTTAAAAAGCACCTTTTTAGTCATATAAAAAACAGATAATCTGTATTTTAAATAGGGATGCAGTTGATTTCTTTTCCTGTTTTTCTTTGTGCAGTGTTTCTAGTTGTCTGTGCCTTGTAACTGCAAGATAATTAATTTCTACTGAGTGAGGTCTCAGAGGTACACTGACCTGCCTCGGGTCTAGTCAGGTTTCCAGGACTGCTGTTTCCTCATCAGATCTTTAAAGTGTGGAAAGGCTGTTCGGCGGTATGTTTTGTTAGACAGTGTGCATACTCTTGCTGGGTGCAGCCTGAAGCAAGGGGAGTGCTCGAATAGGGAGAAGACAGGTGCCAGGCAGAGGGATCATGCCGACACAGTGTGGGACAGTGTAAGCATCGATGGCGGGGCCTGGTGGTGACACCTTAATCCCAGCACAAGGAAGGCAGGGGAAGGCTGAGGCTGGAGGGTTGGCAGGGTAGGAGTTCACAGATAGCCTGAGCTAAACAGTGAGACCCTGCCTCTAAAAACCGAAGCAAAATAGAAAAGAATCTAATGGCATTAGACAGAGACCTCAGACCTCAGGTGTCCTAACACGTGGCACATCTTCTGCCTACTTTCTATAATTGTGAGGCATTGAAATATTCTTCCTAGTTTCTGTAATTGTTTGAATTCCGGGAGTTCGTTGTAACTTCATGAGACACTGTGTTCTTAGTATCATTTACATGATTTTGAACGCATTAAAGGAATCAGGCTCATGTTTCTTTGTATTTATATCTAACAATCTGATGGGCTAATACTCCAGTATTTGTTGGAGAAAATCTGTGAGAATAAATCTGCTTTCTTTCCCTAAAAACAAGGCAAACAGATTTTTAAAGTGTAAAATGTCATATTAAGAAGCATAGCTTTTGTGATTTTTCCCTGTTTTTCCAAGTCAACTTTATTTCCCCTAATTGAGCAAGAGCATTTCTCAGATTACTAAACTCTCTCACTCCTTAACACACCTGGCCTACTGAGCACTCACCCCTCACCAGCACTTGAAGTTAACTGGCTTCTGCTTGACACGAGTGAGTGGCCTTTGGCAAGATGATAATAGAAGTTTCTCATCAAAGAGAATTCAAAGAAGGTGATGTTACGCACTTGTATTCCCCACTGATGAGAGGCTGAAGCAGGAGGATCTCAGATCAAAAGCTACCCTGGGTGACTTAAATGAGACCCTGCTAAAAATTAAACAGACAAATAAATAAATAGAGCTGGGTTCAGACTTCCCAGATTTAGTCTCCAGTACTGAAGAAAAAAGAGAACAGTAGCTCAGTTTCTTTTTTTTTCATTGAAATACAAATTACATCATGTCAGTGACTGTGATGTATGTTCGCTGGGTTGTGCAACCATTGCCACTATCTATTTCCAGAACATTCTGTTACTCTAAAAGAGACCCCACCGTAACTTCCCCCGAGAAGCACGTTCACTCCTGTGGATTTGGATGTTGGGACGTGGTATCAGTGGGTTCTGTTAGCATAATGTTTCCAAGGCTCCTACATCTAATGAGACTTTGTTCCTTTCATCGCTGGGTGTATAACCCATTGTTTGGCTATATCCATTTCTTTTTAAAATCCTGTGTTCCTTTCCTAAGGTGTATTGTTAATATAAATCCATGATTTTAAAGGCAGAAGTTTAACTTTGGGCTCCGTCATATCTGCATGAACTCTTATCTAGCTGGTAGTTTTTGAGTGCTTGTTGCGTCTCTATCTTTATAAGATAGATGCTGTTATCATCCTTCTTTTAATTATCTTCAAGAAGTAACTTTGCTTTTAGACTTGGATGTGTTTTTCTTACATGGTCCATTCCTCTCTTTTCCTTCTTCAGTCTCTCTCTGCCTGGCTTTATTCCCTACCTCATTCCATAGAGATTTTCCAGTGAACCAGTAACTCGTTTCCAGCAGGGTGTGGTAGCGGCAGCCTGTTTGAGGCCAGCCTGGGCACAATAGTGAGTTCAAGGCCAGCAAGATCCTGGCTAAAATGAAAAGACAAGCAAAAAACCCCCAAACAACTAAAAACCCCAAAAAGCTGGTTTCCAGGTTATTTACATGTATAGCATGAGCAGCTCACTGCACCCCAGAAATGCTATAGTCAGGACCTGGCTCTGCAGTGCTGTCCAGCTCTTTCTGTCTCTCTCTCTGTTCTTCCCTGTGAGTAGCTTTGTCACGCTGCCAGGAGCTTTGGAGGCAAGCATCGAGCTTAGCTTGTCGCAGCTGACCTGGCCAGGGGACAAGGGGGGCGGAACTTCAGGGAGTGCCCTGAGTAGCTTGGCTGTCATGATGGCCCGGCAGGTGCGGCCATTGCTCTCACCAGCACCTGACCCCTGCGTCACCTGGAAGGAGGCATCTCGCTGAAGGAGCGGAGTGGTGAGCACTGGAGAGAAAGACTCAGATGTCCGTGACTGAGTAAGTTAGTGCCCTGTGTGTGGGGTCAGGAGCACCGAGATTGCTAGCCATGGCATTTTGACTTCAGTGAAGTGTTACACTGTTATGTTCCCACAGCATAAATTCTTTGAATTTATATTCAAATATATAATGATTCTGATTTCCTTAAAAATGAACTTTTCTCAAGGTAATTGTAGAATTATTTATGTGAAACTAAAAAATCATATCATGTCACTTCAGAAAGCTTGTTCAAATTGCATGAATCTCTGGTTTATTTTACTTTTTAAAGGAAGGTGATCTTTAATTCAGTCATGCAGAACTTTCTAGATTTTCATTTTACTTTGAGCCCCATTTCACATGCACAGAGAATGGTTTTCAGGAGATTCCCAGGCTCTTAATCTAGTACATTTTATCGCTTCCAAAGAGACTCTGTCAGTGAGTAATTTCTTGCTGTTTCCCCTGACTTCAGCCTTTGGCAACCTCTAATCTGCTTTCTGTTCTACAGACTTGTCCATTCTAGACACTTCTAATAAGTGGAATCATATAATAGTTGTCTTTGTGCATGGCTGCTTTTACTTCCATGGTGTTTTCAAGGTTCCTACATGCTGTAACATTTTAGCACATAATTTCTTTAATTTTTAGACTTTTTGCAGTACTGGAGATTGAAGCCAGCCTTGTGTATGCTGGGCATATACTCTGTCACTAAGTACTGTCTCAGTACTTATTTTTTGAGGCAGCATTTTGCTGAGCTGACTAGGCTGGCCTTAAACTTGTGATCCTCCCGCCTCAGCCCTCTGACTAGCTGAGATTTTAGGACTGCGTGATACATTGCATTTTCTCTGTACTGTGATTTCAAGCATTGCTATGATTTGAATGCTAGATGTCTTCCAGGGCCTGTGTTGTAAAGGCTTTGTTCATGGGTGAAGCCACTGGAAGAGGTGGGTCTTAGTGGGCAGTCCTTAGGGGGCTGTGCCCTTGGGAGGTGGTTTTCATAAAAGCCTGAGTTTGGCCCCATCTTCTGTCTATCTACTTCTGATTCAAGATATAATTGCTTGCTTAGTCTGTTCACTCAACTGCCTGTGCCGTGTGTGCCATCTCGTGGCAGTCAGGAGGTGGCTGCTGCGTGGGCATGGTTCTGTGTGGTCAGTCAGCTCTACCCTTGCAGTAATGTAGAAACATGCCGTCCTCAGTGCATGATGGGGCTACTTGTCCTTCTTGACTGTTATGAACAGGGCTGCTGTGTGAGCTGTATGACATTTGTGTAAAATAGACATGTCTTCAGATCAGTTGGCTATTGTGCCAGCTTCCTGTGACAGAATGCCAAGACTGCGTGGCTTACCAGCAGCCTGTCCCCTGTTCTGGATATTGGAGGTCTAAGCAGAAGGCGTCAGAGGCTTGGTTTCTCTTCGGGCCTCTGTCCTTTGCTTGCTCTATCACTGTCTCTTCACATGATCCTTTGTGCACATGTGTACTTCCCTGAGGTTTTGTACGTTTGAGTTTTGTCTTGTGAAGACACCAGGAACGCTGGAGTAGGGTCTAACACGGCCACATTTTACCTCACTTGTCTCCAGAGGTCCTGTCTAGATGGTCCAATTCTGCGGTGCTAGGGGTTAAGACTTCAGCGCACGGTCTTGAGGGGACCCAGTTCTGCCCGCAGCAAGTGTAACTAGAAATGGACTTGGGCACATGGTGACCGCTTAGCACTTGAGAGACTGCCCAACTGCTTTCCAAGAGGGTTGTACCACATTGTATTACCACCAGGATGGGTAAAGGGTTCAGTTTCCTCCATGTCCTTGCCAACACTGTGGTTTTATTTATTTAATTTTATTTTTTTGCTTGCCTACCTGCCTGCTTTCTCCCCTGGTTCAGTTTCCTCCGGTGGCCGGTGATGTTAAGCATCTTTTTTTTTGAGACAGGGTCTAGCTTTATAGTTCAGCTGGCCCTGAGCTCAGCCTCCAACTCACATCACAGCAATCCTCCTGCCTCTGCCTCCCGAGTGCTGGAATTACAGGCGTGAGACACCACGCCTGGCACTGTGGTATGTGGTGTTGATAGGTGCTGGGCATGAGTCTCCATGCCCAATATTGTACGTGGTTGCCAGGGAATAGAACCCGGGTCCTTGCGCTTGTGAAACAGGCGCTGGAACCACTGAGCTAAATCCCCGGCCCGTTGAGCATCTTTTCATGTGCTGTTGGGTCATTTCTTTACCTTTTTGGAGAAATGTTTATTTAGCACTTTGCCCATTTTTTAAATGGCTGTCTTTCTTTTTTTTTTTGCTTGTCTACCTGCCTGCTTTCTCCCCCCCATTCTTTTTCTTTCTTTCCTGTCTCCTTTTCCCCTCCCTCCCTCCCATTCTCTCTCCCTCCCTTCCTTCCTCCCTCCGCCCCTCCTTCCTTCCTTCCTTCCTTCTTTCTTTTTTGAGGTGGAGTCTTGCTGTATAGTTTAAACTGGTCTTGAACTCACTGTGTAGCCCAGGCTGTCCTCAAATTTGCAGTAGTCTTTCTGCCTCAGCCTGCTGAGCACTGGGATTACAGGCATGAGCCACCATGCCTGATACTTTTATTGTTGAATTGAGAGAATTCCTAGTATATTCTCTGTGCTTCAAACAAATCTATATACATATATATGCATATATGTGTGTATATTCATATCTATATATTCTAGATGCTGGACCTTTATGAAATATGTGACTGGCAAATATTTTCTCCTATTCTGTGGATGTCTTTTCACTTTTAATGAAACCTAACTTTTTTCTTTTGGTTGTATGTATTTCAGATGTCAGATCTATGAAATGATTGCCTAATCAAAGGTTTTAAATATTTACATTAATTTTTTCTTAATAATTTTATTTTTCCTCTTACATTTAGGCCTTTGACCTATTTTGACTTTGATGCATTTTAGTTTTGGGACCTGGGGTCTTTGCCCTGAGCTATGTCCCCAGCCCTTTTTCTTTTCTATTTTGAGCTGAGATCTCACTAACTTGCCCGTGCAGAACTTGAACTTGCTTGTGACTCAGCCTTTATCTAGAGTGCTGTCGAGTGTGAGTCTCCACGGCCGGCATTGTTGTATGTGGTTACTAGGGATCGAACTCCAGACCTTGCACTTGCAAGGCAGACGCCAGAACCACTAAGGTAAATCCCTGGCCTTGAACCTCTTTGTTTTTTGCACACAAAGGATGCTGTTCTCTTGGAGACATTGTTCCTTAGTTTCTTTGATAACTGGTCTTTCTGTGTCAGCGTGGTAGAAGCTCAGCATTAGGTGTAGAGAGAAGGGGGCGTTTGGAGATACTTGAGCAGGCAGAGTGAGCTTGGGCTGTTGCTTGTGTACAGTGTGATGCTCGGGATGTATGGTTGGTTACATTTCTCACCGAGACCAGAGTTAAGTCAAGGCAAAACAGTGGTGTGCTGTGGGTGAGCGGCTGCTCGGCACCTGCTGTTGGTTCCTCGTTGCCCTGGTAAAGGTTTCTCTCAGGCGGCGGAGCTGCCTCAGCTCCAGTGTTCTGCAGATGTGTCATAAATACCCGTTTCAGGGATACGCAATGCAAAGTTACATTTGCTAAGATGGATTTCAATAGGCTCTAATTTTAGCATGAAAGATGTGAAACTCTATTTGGCAAACTATTATCCAAATAAAGTTATATCAAAAAATGAATTTCTTAGGTTCATTTTATGAACTAATTTTATTCAGCTCTTGATTACATTTCCTGTGGGTAAAGCATGTTTCACACTTGGTAACTGACTCTCATTTAAAGAAAATGAATGGCCAAATTAAATGAATGTCCTTTTGAGCACTTTTCAAGTGCATGCTTTTCCTTTGCCTTATTCAATGGAGAGAATAATTCTTTGTAGCCAATTTCATTTTAAGAGGGCAACATTGAGTGTTTTTCATAATTTAAAATATGAATAATTATGTTCCCTGTTTGTATTTGATGGGGACTTAGAAGTAAGTAGATCTTTGCTTTTTTCTCTCTCTGGTGCTATACACTGCTGCCCAGCATTTCAGACAGGTGTAACTGTGCTAAATTTTATGTAAATCAGATTTTCCTTTTAATTTCAAAAATGATTCTGTTTCTTTGTGAAACTATGAAATAAATGGAGATTGAACTAACAGGATTGCATTTTCCTTTGCTTTCATGATGTAATGCAGTAGAGAAAAAATAATGATAGTTGGCTCACAGCTGTACTGGTGCTGATGTGCTTTTTAAAAATTAGTTATTTGAAATTTAGTTAAATAGGAAGATATATCTGTTTACTAATAATAATTGACTTTGTTCCACAGCTTTTGGAATGCTCATTCAGTTACAAAATGTGGTTTAAATATTTTTCAGTTATCCAAGCCTTTTGCTCATTTCTTCAGGGCAAATTAATGTTTTATGAAATCAACAGATGTGCTAACAGTATTTTAAATTATATTAAAAGATATTGTAGTGAGAATGATGAACAGCTGTTCTTCATCTTCACAGAACAAGAGAAAATAGGTTTAGTTTGTGTTTTTGTGAACATACACAATTTTGTAATCCTGGAAATACTGGCACAAATCTTTATGGCTGAAATTTGTTAAAATAATGACATTTAACATTTTAGTATGTGCTTTATTACTGGCCTTGTACAAAGCAGTTTATATGCAGTATTTCATTTATTCTATGAAGTCCTTTGAGAAATTATTCTTCCCATTTTATAGATGAAGAAACTGAGATTTGAAAAGGATAAGTGGCTTACGAAGATGAGGCATTATCTCAGTGAGGAGCCCAGAGTTTGACTGTAGAGCCTGTGCTCCTAACTGCAGTGTAAGGGATGAGGAGAGCTGGGGCCCTGTGTGTACTTACTACAGGTTGACCCGTCAGCTACAGACCGGAAGGGGACAGCCCAGAGGGGCAGTGTGAGCAGGAAGAGTCACCATCTTGATTTGAGTTCTTGAAACCATGTCAGTAAGGATGTGTCCTCAATTTTTAGCCTTTCTACTGGGTAACAATTCTAAGAACAATGACATTGGTCATATGTAAGTTATTTATTATAACCAAAATTCATGATTCTGTGGAGGTAAGAGGTTTCTGTGTTGTGCAGAAAACCCAGAAATCAGCATAAAGACATTAAATCCCAGCTAGGTAACTAGGGAGAACAGACACACAGTACTGGTGTAACTAAGGAACATAGAAAAATCAGTCATAAATAATCACATATATACAAATGTAAACTGTAATGTGGTATGAGTTTTGCTTAGTAAATTAGCAAAAATTTACAAAATGTTAATATCCAACACTGGTATTCTCACCCATTGCTGATGGCATTTAAAGTACTATGTTAGAAGAATGAAATAGTTCATTTAGTAAGTAAATAACCCTCATTCACTAGTCCATTAAATATGAAATACGCGTACTTATTTTTCTCTTATATTGAGAAGCATACTTTATTAAATGACTCTGCATTAAACAAGAAAAACTTTGCATTAAATACTTCTCTTTTAAAATTAGTCACAGAAAAGAATAATTAACAGATGTTGATCAGAAATGTTGATTTAGGAATTTTCCTTAAAATCATTAACCATGAGAGACATTTTAATTGTGAACCCACTACAAGGTTAAATTGCATAATAATCTGTCAGTAACTCTGTTCATCTGTGGCCCTGGTTGGTAGGAACGTGTGTGTTTAACATAAGCATACTCAGTAGTTCTGCTTCTGGTCTAACAAACTTGAGGTCATGTAAGCTTATTATTCACTGCTGTAGATTCCTTGAAATGGTTGCAGAGCATTTATTTGAGGTGTGGTTGTAGGTTCCTTGTACCTTTGCTTACTCTGTGTGGCTGTGGCTGCTCCAGTGACTCCATGATAAATTATTTTACAGGTATTCACAGTTTTATATGGAGGATAGCTTTTGCCACTATAACATGTTTAACCACCATTTCTTTGATGGAAAGGTAAGGATCATGACCATTATCTTCCTTCTCTGATGGTAAAATAGCAAACTCAAGAATACCTCCTTTGTTATTTTCTATGATTTTTAGCTACAACTTTTATTACTCATTTATTTTTCCTTTTAACATTAGTGCCTGTTAATTTTACCAAATCTGTTTCAATGTATGTAAAGTATTTTAATCATATCTGTCCCCCATTATTGCCCTTTACAGCTCCTTTCCTTATTCCTTTCTACATTTATGTCATCTTTTTTAGATTCCACATAATAGTGAGAACATGTAGTTTTCTCTTTCGTAATTTGGCTTATTTCACTCAACATAATTTTCTCCAGATCCATCCATTCTCCTGTGAGTGACAAAATTTTGTTCTTTATGGCTGTAAAATATTCCTTTGTGTACATATATTTATATCATATTTTCTGTATTCATTACTGTGTTGATGGAAACCTTAGCCAGTGATGGTGAATCTTTTAGAAACCAAGTACTCAAACTGCAACCCCAAATCCACTTATTTATCACAAAGTACCAACACTACAATTAAACCTGAATACTAAGGTTTTAGTTTAGAAAAAACATCTCTTATCCAATAACTGGATGCTGGGCCACTTGGCTGGGATGTTCATTGCAGCACGTGGTTGCCATAGGTTTGCCACCACTGACCTAGCCTGTTTCCATATCTTGGCTATTGTGAATTGGACCATAAAAAACATGGGTATTCAGGTATCTCTACAGTACACTGACTTTTAATTCCTTCAGGTATTTACCAGTGAGTAGTATAGTGGGATCAAACGGCAACTCTATACTGATTTTCACAGTGGCTACACTAATTTACATTCCCACCAACAGTATAGAAGTCCAACTCCCTTTCATCCTTCCCAGCATTTATTTTTTTAAATACTTTTTATTTTCTTTCTTTTTAAAAAAATTGTTTTTGAGCCAGGATCTCACTGTACATGTCTGGCTGGGCTTAAACTCACTAAGGATCCCAGTCTGGCTCAAACTCACAGCAGTCCGCCTGCCTCAGATTGGAATTACTGGCATGTGCTACCATGCCCAGCTTTGTTTATTGTATTCTTTTCTTTTTTTTTTTTTAGACAGGGTCTTGCTTTGTAGTTCAGGCTGGCCCCGAGCTCAGCCCCAAACTCACATCACAGCAATCCTCCTGCCTCTGCCTCCCAAGTGTTGGGATTACAGGCATGAGCCACCACACCTGGCACTGTGGTATGTGGTACTGGTTGCTGCTGGGCATGAGTCTCTGCGTCCAGTATGTTATGTCGTTACCGAGGATCGAATCCGGGTCCTTGCGCTTGCAAGACAGACACTGGAACCACTGAGCTAAATCCCCGGCCCTGTTTATTGTATTCTTGGTGATAGTTATGCCTAGGGTGCGAATCTCAGTGTAGTTTTGATTTGCATTTATCTAATGGCTAAAGATGTTGAACATTTTTTCATATTATACTTATGGCCATTTTTTAAAGTTGATTGGCCAGCTTATAGATTGAGCTATTTGACGTTTTGGTGTTTTTTGAGCTATCAGTCCTCTGTTGGAAGGATGAGTAGCAAAGATTTTCTTCCATTCTGTGGGCTGTCTTTTCACTTTGTTAGTTCGCTTCCTTAAGTATGATATAGTCCCAGTGATTGATTCCTGCTATCATTTCCTTTGCTGTTAGAGTCCTGTTCAGAAAGCCTTTGCTTGTGCCTGTGGCTCCTGGAATTTCCCCTGTTTATTTTTGCAGTTTCAAAGTTTCAAGTCTTATACCTACATGTTTGATACATTTTGAATTGACTTTTTTGTGGGGGAGGAGATAAGGATCTGATTTCAGTCTGCTACAAGGCAGTATCCAGTTTGCCTGATGCCTCTTGGTAAAGAGGTTGTCTTTTCTCAGCCTGTATTTTTGGCACCTTCGTCCAGAATCAGACAGCATAGGATTATTCTTTGTTTGGTCTCTCATCACAGTGGCCTATGAGTCTTTCTGTGCTGGAAGTATGGTGCTCTTTTCCTGTGGCTGAGTAGTGTAGCTGGAAACTGATATTGTGCAGCTTCCAGCCTTGGTTTTTGTTTTTTATGTTTTTTTTTTTTTTTTTTCTTAGAATTGCTTTGGCTATTCTGAGTCTTATGTTTCTGTGTGAATTTTATTATTTTTTCTAGTTTTGTAAAGAATGTCATTTTTTTTTCACTAGGAATCGAACTCAGGACCTTGCACTTGCCAGGCATGTGCAGCCCTGCTAAGCTAAATTTCCAGCGCTGTCCCCAGTGTCTGAATCTGTAGACGGCTTTTGGTGACACAGGCATTTTAGCTGTATCAGTTCTACCAACGTATTATATGAACACCAGAGGTCTCTCTGTCTTCTGGTGTCATTTTCTTTCTTACATGTTCTGAAATTTTCATTGGAAAAGTGTTTCACTTCTAGATTGATCCCTATGTCTTTTTGTTTACTTGCTTTTTAAACCATAGTGAATGGAATTTTTCCCCTTGATTTCTTTCCCAGCTGGTCCTCAGCTAGGATCAAACTCAGGCCCTTTAGCTTGCTAGGCAGACGTGACACCACTGAGCTACATCCCTAAACCCTGTCCATTATTGATGAATGGAACAACTGGTGATTTTTTAATGTTGATTTTATACCTTGCTGCTTTGCTGAATTTATCAGTTCTAAAAATCTTCTGGTGGAGTTATTAAGGTCTTCTAAGTATAGGAGCATATCATCTGCAAACAAGAGTAACAACTCCTTCCTGTCCTGTTTGTAACCCTTCTGTTCCTTTCCTTGCTTAATTGCATTAGCTAAAATTTCCAGTATTGGAAACTGGATAAAGAAGATGTGCCTTTTAAAATAATAAAATAGAGTATTATTTAGCTATAAAAAAGGTAAACTAGACACATTTATGTCTAAATGGATGCACCTTGAGGCCATACTTATAAGTGAATAAATAGGACACCGATGTGTAAATGCCATATCATTTCTCTACAGTGTTCTCACAGTGTTTCTGTACTGTGAGAAAGGTGTAACGTGGTGTACATGAGGTCCAGAGTGTATAATAGGTATTGTGAAATGGGAAGAAAATGCTCAAAGGGAAAAAGGAACTGAGCTGGGGAAGAAGGGATCAAAGAAAGGAAAGAAAATATTTGATAGTACAAAGAAAAAAATGGAAGCAAAGCTTATGTGTATGGGAGAGTGGAGAGTTCAAGGGCAGAGAGGGGAATAAGAAAAAAAATCAGAGGAGATATATCATGTACAGGTACAAATTGCCAATGAGGAATGTGATCTTAATGTATTCCTAAAATGTGCCAATAAACCCAATTTATTAAAAAAAATAAAGTGATCAGCGGTCAAAAAAATAAAACCTCCCGTAGTGTGTTGAATAGGAGAGGTGAGTGTGGGCACCTCGCGTCGTTCCTGACC
>PVIR01040420.1:0-13348 GCA_004026965.1 Petromus typicus | reverse complement strand
AGGGATGACCTATATTTCTAAGTAGAAAAGCTTTCATTTGTCTTTTCAGATAATTCTTTCTTCTCTACTTTGTTTTGTGATCATGAAACTAATTTGAGGACTATGATGTAGCTCAGCAGCATAGTGCCTGCCTGGCAAGCACGAGATCTTGAGTTTGATCCCTGGTATAGGAAGAAAGAGAGAGAGAGGGAGAGGGAGGGAGAGAGAGAGGTTTGCAGAGCCTGCAGCAATGGGCTTCTTTGATTTTTTAAAATATAATTTCTTTCTTTCATTTTCTTTTTTTAAAAAAATGTTAGTGTTTGTTTGTAGTACACAGTAATTACATTCATTTTGGAGAAATTACAGGTAGGTATAACTGGAAGCCAGAAATTAAGAAAACTGATGAGTATCTATACACAAAAGTTTTCTTGACTTTTGGCCTTTGGTTGGGTTTTTTCAATGGGCATGACTAGCATGAGGTCAGAGGTTATCAAGAGAGCAAGGTTGGTGATTTATTATCCCTGCTTCCTCTCTGGCTGCCCATCCTGGGTTGACTGTATCCCTTTGCGTAAAAATAAGATCACTTTACCTCCTATCCTAGAGCTGTCCCCAAGTAGACTATACTCTCTTCTTACTTCAACTTAGCACGCCATCTATTCCAGCCAGCACCATGATTGATGTCCTGTGTTACAGGTTTTGGGGCAACTAAATGAAATGGCAATACAAAATCATGTTGAAAATTTTTCAGCATATGCAAATAGTAGGTCTTATTGTTATCAGAAATTAAATGGTGAATAACAAAATTGACCAGTGAGAAAGAAACAAAGATAGATGTAAAATATGAGGTTACAGTCTATTTCAACAAGTCTGTGATGATAGGGAGCAAGAAAAGCAAATACCCATGAAGTGGGCATTTCCAATAAGACAGAGGGCAGTGAAGATTAACAAATGAAGTAGAGAGGCAGTGCGATGGAATGTAATTCCAAGACAGCCTCCACAGGTAGCCCCCTCCATCATCTACCTCCAGCCTCTGAACAATGAATACAACCACCAGTGAGAGGAAAAAGCACCCTTCTGCCTCTCACATCCACCCATAAGCATTCACTTCTTCAGTGGTGGCTCTGCCTCACAGTTGACTGCCTCAGAGCATGTCTGGGCTCAATGTGGTGCTTAGGATGGAGTGTTAACTTGACAAGCTCTGAGATCCTTCCAGGGGATTGGTGAAACACATTCCAGGTGCATCTCAGGGGGCTAGTAGAGATGTGAATTTGTGTCTGTCCCTTGCCTTTTGCTCTCTGATGCTGCTCCTTTGCTAAGAACCAAGCAGATTTGCTTTGCCACATCCTTCCATCAATATGTTCCTGCCTTGGAGCCAGAAGACTGTGGACTAAAGCCCCGTAACAGGTGACAAGATTTAGGGCTGGGGATTTAGCTCAGTGGTTCCGGTGCCTGTCTTGCAAGCGCAAGGACCCAGGGTTCCATCCTCAGTAACCACATACTATGCTGGGCGTGGAGACTCACGCCCAGCAGCAATCAGTATCACATACCACAGTGCCGGGCATGGTGGCTCACCCCTGTAATCCCAGCACTTGGGAGGCAGAGGCAGGAGGATTGCTGTGATGTGAGTTAGAGGCTGAGCTCAGGGCTAGCCTGAACCACAAAGCAAGACCCTGTTTCAGAAAAAAAAAAAAAGGTGAGCAGATTTAAACTTCTCCTCATCAATTTGCAGGTTATGGATATTGTGTTCAGCATTGGGGAACCTGGTTATCACAGTCAGCTTAAGGGTGTTTGCTATTTGTCTTCCCCTTCAGTATAATGTTGGAGTACAACTGCTCCTTATTCTCTTCTAGACTATCTCTAGAAGAATGTTTCACCTTCCTTATACTTTCTCAGCCTGGACCCTGACCTTTTAGATTCCTGTCTTTATTGCTCGCTTATTCTATCACACCTCTCGTGAGTTCTATCAGTTTTCTCGATACATGAATGCCAGTAACCTCAAAAGAAATAGCCATAAAGATTTACTTACAGCAGAGTCAGAGAGAAAAAGTGATGCTGTCAGGAGAGGTCTTATACTAAAGGCTGTAGCCCTTTCCAGGACCTCTACTCACTGGTGACAGTATAGAAATCAGAGCTTACCAAGAGCACTCTTCCCAGGAGGACTCAACAATATTGTGGACTCAACAATATTCCCACAGCCATTCTTAGTCCATTATCTTTGTATTAGGAAATTTGATTTTACCATACTATCCTTCTAACCTAAACTCTTGGATTCTAATTCCAAATTGAAGGCTTATCACAATTCCTTATTGCTATAATAACTCACAGATTGAAGGGAAATTTTCTTTTCTTTGATTAACTAGAGTACCACAAATTAACACAAAAGTTATGTTTCCTCATGTGGTGGCAAATTTCAAGTCATCCTTTCATTGTCTAAATCTATATTAAAATATTTCAATATTAAGAACTTCCTATAATAACAGAAAAGAAAAAGATTACACAAATTCCCTCACAGAATATTAAACATAAACTGGATAATATTTTTCAAAGAGCTATTTAAAGGCATACTAAAATATTAAAAAGCAGATAAAAATCTCGAGGAAAAAACAACCTCAAAATAATCTTCACATGATAAGAGTGAGAATTTGAAGGTTAGGGCACACTGACCTGCAGTGGTTTTTAAATATGTCCAAAACTTCTTTTTTTTTCTTTTTTTTTTTCCTTTTTTTTAAATTGAAATATTTATTGGTACATTACATATACACATCATGATTGCATTCCATAATAAAGCTTCTTTGATATTACTTCTTTTGAGAAATAGAATGCAATCCCTTCCCCTACGGGTAAGGGCTGAACTTAATGATTCATCTCTAAAAGAAAGAAAGAGAGAGAAAAGAAAAAAAGCAGAAAGGAAGAAAGTAAGCAAGCAGAAGTAAAGGTGTAGGACTTGAAAAACCAAGTTTAAAACAGTGCTGTAGTTTTTTTTCCTGACAGGCTCTGCTGAATTACTCTCTCTGGGAGAAGCCAGCAACCCTACTAGGAAACTCATGTTCAAGAAAACAAAAACCTCTTGCCAGCAGCCATAAGGGATGCACTATCTTGGAAATGGAACTTTCAGCCTCAGTCAAGCCTTTGATTTGAGGTAGGAGTCTATGCATTGCTAAAACGAGTTGGAAAATTTGGTGGGTGTGACCTGCTAATTACAAAATCCCAGGACACATGAGTAGCATGGTCCCCAAAGACCTGTATACAGACTTGGAATGGGTCTTCAGTAAGACAGTCTACACCCTCCATCAGCCCAAGGAGTTGGAGACACATAAGGACAAGTGACACTGGGATTTTTAGCACTGCACTCTGACACAGCAATGCCCGTCATGTTGTAACATGCATTTGATTTCCTGCTATTACTAGAACCAAACTCATTCCCCAGCGCTTGTTTCTTTCCTACCTTTAATGAACATAAAATCTTGCTACCTTTTGCACTTGTCTTGACCAACTCTTTGGTCAGGACAGAGAGAACCCGGACAGCACCTGGAGAAGACAACTCCAGACTCAGAAACCTGGTAGTAAGTTGCTAGTTTGATTGTCACCCAATGAGCACACTGAGCAAGATGGGAGCTACCCTGCTCTGCCACTCTGGCTCACTGACCTCCAAATATGGCCTAGCATAAGTGTTTAATGTACTGAGCCTTCCTGAGAGTAAGTTTTATCCATCAATGGCAACTAATGCACTGGACCGAGGATGCTGCTGAGGTGTGTACAGCTACCAGAGCTCGGAAAGCAGATGGAAATTAAAAGCAGAAAAGAGTTGGTCAAGACAAGTGCAAAACCAAACAGTTCAAACTCCAGAAGAAATAAGACCCCAATTCAGAGCATAAATAAACTGCTCTAATCCCTGGCTACCTGCTAGACTATGTGTGTCTGGTGAAGATACTAGGAGGCCCAGGAAAAAGCATGAAGATAACATGGTGCATCTCCATTGAAAAGGGAAACATGTGAAATAAAATGTACGGCCTTAAAAATTACTTAAGTGAGAACAATTCTGGAGTGGGTATAATCTAAGGCCTGATGGATCAGAATTGTCACAGTGTGGACTCCAAGTTTGGCAGAGTAGCTGGACATAAAAAAATTAAGGAGAAGGCCAGGGATTTAGCTCCATGGTTCCAGTGCCTGTCTTGCCAGTGCAAGGACCCGGGTTCGATCATCTGGTAACAACATACAATATTGAGAGTGGAGACTCACTCTCAGCATCCATCAGTACTACATACCACAGTGCCAAGAGTGGGGGCTCATGCCTGTAATCCCAGCACTTGTAGAGGCAGGAGGATTAATGTGATGTGAGTTTGAGGCTGAGCTCAGGGCCAGCCTGAAATGCAAAGCAAGATCCTGTCAAAAAAAAAAAAAAAAAGAAAGAAAGAAAATTAAGGGGAAACTCCCACAAGCAAAGACATGAAAAACAAAATGAACTTTATTTCTCCTCCAAAATGTAGGCACTCAACAAATTTTTCAAGCACAGGGAAACTAAAACCAAGGCAGACCAAAAAAGCACCAACAGAATGGTTCAGGGTGAGAAAGAAAGTCCCCCTCTGCAAGAAGATTGACAAAAAAGGACTGACAACAGTTAGATTAGCAAGAGAAAAAAAGCACACAAATTTATTAATGTGCAAAATCATGGGGGCCATACAAAATGTGAAAAACAAAGAAAGGGCCAGAGGGTTGAAACCTAAATAGGCCTGTTTATCAGGGAGAGGAAAATACCTTCTTCTTAAGAGAGAGGAAATTAGTGAGGTAGACTATAGGAACATTAAAGTAAGTGATTTTTTTTACATAAATAAATGAGCCCCAAGAGCCTAAGACAAAGTTTTCCTTAGCTCTGAGAGAGGAAGTAACAAATTTTAGGAAGGTAAAGAGTGAGACTTCATGAAAACAAAGGGTTTCTTGTGTAGATAAAGCTTCAAAGATAATCTCTCAAAGCTACCCTCAAAAGAATAGATGAAAAGTCTATCTAGGCATGTTGACCATTTTTACTCTCTTCTCTTTTCTTTTAGTTAATCTATCTTGGTTATTTGATGAGATTCCTAGGGAGGGGGTTAAAGACAATTGTATATCTTTTGGTAGAATTTAGCTCAGTCAGATAAGAGAACTACAGAGAAAACCCTCCCTGCACTTGGCAAAATGAAGGAGAACCAACGAAGGTTAGAACATCCTTGGTTTTGAAGCAGCTTCATAGGCCTTCCAATTTTCCTCAAGTCAAAAGTGCTTTGTATGCCAAAGCACCTCACTTTGAGGTGTCATTTCTTGGGGCTCAATAGTGGCATAAGAACAGATCATAGATATAAAGCAGCTACATAGAATAGGGGGAAAAAGTGTTACATGTTGAATCCAGGCAAGTTTCCTGTCCACTAGAAAAAAAAATTAATAATCTCCAGAAGAACATGACATAGAGTCACTCCAACACATTATGGTAATCAATTTTCAAGTAAAAATTGCTAAATATTTAATTTTAATATGTAACTTTTAATATCTTAAAAACTCTTAATATTAATATTAAAAAAAACTCTTCCAACTGCAAGGAAATAATATTAAATGGCAACTGCAATATACAAAAAGTAATAAAAACACCAGAAATGGTAAATATATGTGTAAATACAAATGACTGTTTTTAGTATTTTTAATATCTTTAGTAGACACACTAAATCTCCAGCATATATACAGATCTCCAGCATATATACAGAAAAAAGGCACTAAGAAAAGGAGAAATGAGTGGAAATGTACTATTTTGATGAAATAATTCGATATTAAATCTCAGTAGACTGTTATGTTTAAGGCATACATTGTGAACCCTAGAAAAATAGCTAAAGGAAGATTGCAAAGAGATATAGATATAATGCCAATATGTGAATTAAAATAAAATAATATACTTTTGATTAGTGTGCAAGGAAGAACAGATAGACAAAAATTATGAAACAAGTAAAAAGACATGGTTATAACTATAAATACAGTTATATCAATAACTATATTCAACATAAGTAGACAGACTAATCCTCCAAAAGCATGGAAAAGATTGTCTGGTTCAGATATATATGGATGTATCTATCTATCAATCTATCTCCATATATATGTAATATAGAAATATATATATATATATATATATATATATACATGCAGACTAAAAGTAAAAAGATGTAAAAATATACCATAATATTGGGCATCAGAAAACTAGAGTAGCTATATTAATATCAAAATAAACTTCAAGACAAAGAATAGAATAAAGCCAAAGGCAGAAATTTTGTAGTGTCAAAGAGTTCATATACCAGGAAAATGTAAAATTGTAAATATGCATGACCTTAAAAATATATTGACTGCACAGAAGTATAAAAGAATCTTTCTCATCTAAGGATATGACCTATATTATGATTATAACAATGGTTTCTCATCTATAATAGTTTGTCAACACTTATGAAATAATTGTGCACTTTGAACTGATAAATATTAATGTATAGAATTTATACCTTAATGAAAAATAATGAGTGAAAAGATCCCTTTAAAGCTAGTGGCATATGTGGATATGTAATCCAGCCTTAAATGGATACTCTGGGACACTTGGTTTTCATTTGAAATATCCTAATCAGAAATCCACACTCCAGGGAAGATTAGTGTTTGAAGAACCCTAATCAGGAATCCACATCTCTTACATGACTACGGAAAATGCTTTTAAAATCTTATCCCCATATCTATCCAAGTGTTCACTATTTAGCATAAGGGCTATTAGAAGTAATTAAAACAGTGTTATGAGAAATTAATCACATTCAAGAAAGATTAAATAGGTACCTCTGAGCTGACATGCACAAGGCATGAGAAGGTGGCAATAGCTATGTCAATGTGACATGTATGAAAAGCATCCTGAGTGTATTTCCTCCCTGCTTAAAAGGGAAGTCTGGACCTGGAGGTGGAGCTCAGCAATAGAGCACATGCTTAACATGTGCAAGGGCCTGGATTTGATCCTCAGCAATAAGAAAAAGAAGACAGAGAAGGAGGTCTACCAGTGTGCCAGCTAGAAAACTGGCTCCTCGTGCTCCCAGAATGTTGGATGCATCCTCTTCAGAAGTAGCTTTTGTGCCAAGTGCCTGTTGGGATGTCTAAATGGGCACTGTGTTCCTTTTTCTGCCTACTTCCCAGTAAATATCTGCTCATACAGAATTCGGGCTGGGACTTGTTGTCAGCACTGTACACTGCCTGGTAATGAAGCTGCTGCAGGGAAGCACACTCTCCTGACCGTCTCTAATTGTCAGAAACTAATGTTTTTGTGAAGAGTCAGATGGGTTCAGACGAGTTCAGAGGGACCACGTATTGCCCAGAAGTCTGTGTTCTTTCTTTTCAGCTATAGCCCAGGTAGTTTAGGTTAGATACATTTCTTATATCAAACAAGTTTCTACAACAAAGCTTTTGATTCAATTTCCTTGACCTATTCTGAAAACACAAAAACAAAAACAAACCCTTTTCTTCTGACTTTGGCTCACAAAGGCAATTTGTGCAGGGAGTTTCAGGGAACAATTAATATTGAGCTTTTAGGTGCTTGTCAATGACTACAATATTAAACTCTGCATGACAGCCTTCTGAACAGCACATTTACAATTACTTCCCAAAGGACATGATTCCTTTTGACCATAGTTGCATGTAAGTCAAGTGTTATTGGAACACAGCCAGTCACTCATGTATGTATTGTCTGTGACTCTTCTGGGCTACAATGGCAAATCTGAATAGTTGAGAGAGACAGAAACTGTCTGGCCTGCATAGCCAAAGATACAACCTCTCTGGCCCCTTATGGAAGTTTGTTGATCCATTCATTAGAATAGTGTTTCTTCTAAATTAGTGATTTTCGGGCTGGGGAGTTAGCTCAGTGGTTCCGGCACCTGTCTCGCAAGTGCAAGGACCCGGGTTCAATCTCCGGTAACCACAACTCAGGCCCAGCAGCAACCAGTACCACATACCACAGTGCCGGGCATGGTGGCTCACGCCTATGATCCCAGCACTCGGGAGGCAGAGGTAGGAGGATTGCTGTGATGTGAGTTTGAGGCTGAGCTCAGGGCCAGCCTGAACTACAAAGTGAGATCCTGTCTCAAAAATAAAATAAATAAATAAAAATAAAAATAAAATAAAATAAATTGATTTTCAAAATGTGGGCACATAAAACTTGCCAGCAATTTCTACTTTTATATTTGCAGTACCTATAGATCATCATAAGGGAAACACTGAATGTTGGTTTAACCAAGAATTGGAAAATTAAAAGTCTAAGTGAAGGTAAATTCTTGCAAAGGGAGAAATATAAAAATGCTAAATCCTCATAATCCATACTAAGGAATGAATAGATTTGCCTCTTTTTAATTTTTTTTTTATTTTTTGAGACAGGGTTTCACTTTGCAGTTCAGGCTGGCCCTGAGCTCAGCCTCAAACTCACATCATAGCAATCCTCCTGCCTCTGCCTCCTGAGTGCTAGGATTACAGGTGTGAGCCACCACACCCACCCAGCACTGTAGTATGTGGTACTGATTGCTGCTAGGCATGACTCTCCATGCCCAGAGATTGGAAAGGAAAATGTTTCTTCTTTGATTATAAACTTTGTGTAAGTATTTTACTCTTTCATTCTAAACTGTTTGATTTTTTAAAAACCATATACATGTATTTCTTGGTAAAAGGAAAGTTTCAATTTAAAAAAGTAACCCTGGAGAGCTGGGAAGAACTAATTACACAAAGACATCAGGAAATACAAAGAAGGGCAGCATTTGATTATTGCTTTGGTTTACACCCACTGCACATCCACATGGTCAAAATAGTCCAGAGGTGTGGGGGGCCCACAGGTACAAATTGACCTGCTGGTTGATGGTTAATTGCTTGACAGCAGCCTGCACCCAGGTGTAATAATACTGACCAATTCAAGGACAACAAGGAACTACCCATCAAAGAGCAGGGTTGGCTGGTGTTGGAAGCAGATCAGTGAGAAGGTGGTCCTGAGGCCCATGATAGGAGGATGTTGAATGATGAAGGAGAAGGGCATCCAGAGGTCCCACAGATCTGTCCCTCATTTCAACAGTGCTTGGCTGGAACAGACCCAGGGACTCCTTCTCCTTCATCATTCAACATCCTCCTATCATGCGGATGTGCAGTGGCCACATTCTCCTCCAAGACAAGACATGCAGAAACCTTCTGAGGATGGATACTATAGAAGCTGCCCTGATCCTGGAGAAAAACTTGAAACAAAATCTTCTGTATCTTCATGCCTTAGGCTCTGCCAAAACAGACCTCCCTCATCTCTGGGATTTCCTGGAGATCCATTTTCTAGGTGAGAACGTGAAAGTCATCAAGAAATAGGTGACCATCTCACTAAGCTCCACGGGCTGCTGGGCACCTGGGCCAGGCTGGGGGAGTGTCTCTTCAAAATGCGCAGCGTCAAGCATGACGAGGAAGCCTGGAACTAGTAGCCTTTGACGGACTTCTCTGTCTCAACTGACATCAAGGCCTCAGTCCCACCCCATATCTTGGACAAGAGAAAATAAAGCCTTTACAGCAATAAGCAAACAAATAACCACCGCGTACAATCACAGATCAAGAAAAAAATCAGAACAGGAAAGAAAACATAGCTAACAGTAGAAGGTAAATATTCAAAGATGCTTTTAAAAATCTTATAGATAGCTTCATATAAATAGATTTGAGACCCTAAGAGAAATAGATAACTGACTGGGGAACATATTAGTTATTAAAATTGACTTTATATTAAAAATAGCTCCCAAATCACAGAGAATACTGCAAAGCTACTTATTACATTTGCTTTTAATAAAGCCTCATGACCCATATAACATTACAG
Source organism: Petromus typicus (assembly GCA_004026965.1). Lineage (NCBI taxonomy): Eukaryota > Metazoa > Chordata > Mammalia > Rodentia > Petromuridae > Petromus > Petromus typicus. The sequence goes on along the minus strand of PVIR01040420.1, from coordinate 3,510 downwards.
ATGAGGTCAATCAAATGTGCAATAAATAGATAATTCTTCAACAGGAATTAACATAGCCCATTAATGTTGTTTCTCTTTTTAGGAAGTACAAATGACGAGTGAATATGTGAATAAGTGCTCAACAATGATGGCCATTAGAGAAGTACAAATTAAAACAGTGCTGAGATTCCAGAAAGAATATCCATTACCAAGAAATCAAACAGGGGACCGGGGATTTAGCTCTGCGGTTCTGGAGACTGCCTTGCAAGCACAAAGGCCTGGGTTCAATCTCTGATAACCACATAGAACAAAGCCAGGTGTGATGACTCAGGCCCATCAGCAATCAGTGCCACATGCCACAGTACTGGCATGGTGTAATCCCAGCATTCAGGAGGCCGAGGCAAGAGAATTGCTGAGTTTGAGGCTGAATTCAGAATCAGCCTGAACTACAAAGCGAGACCCTGTCTGAAAAAACTGAAAAAAAAAAAAATAGAAAGAAAAAAAATCAAATAATAGAAAATGCTGCTGAGGCATATGAGGGGAAAAAGAACCACTTTTACATTATTGTTTGGAATATGAACCAGTATGACTGCTAAGGCAATCGGTATGGCGATTACTCACAAAACTAAAACTATAAGTTCCATTTGACACAATGACTGTGGTACCTCTGTTGGTTCACAGAATTAACTCTTTCTACAATTCTGGTCACATAATTCATCCCACAATCCTGGCTAGGATAGTGGAAAGAATTACCTTTCTGAACCAAGGTACTATTGTATTTCCCTTCTACATTTGTTCCTGAAAGAGTTAAAGTTATCATATTACAGTGATGTATGCACACCCATGTTTACAATTAATAAAGTTATATCTTGAAAGTGTCATTTATGTCCATCAACAGATGACAGATAAAATGTGGTATTTTTACTCAATGGAGTACTACTTTATCAGAAAGAAAGATAAACTTGAGTCATTTGTAGGAAAACAGATGTACCTTGGGACCATAATGACAAGTGAAATAAATCAGACACACTGTTTAAATATGAAAGAGTTTTTCTTATATAAAAACATACGATATAAATAAAGAGCAAAATAGAAGATAGATAAGAAGAAGTTGGGAGGTAGATCTTTCTCGAATGGAAAGGGGATCAAGAACCAGAGGGAGAAGGGAGAATAAGGAAGGACAGGGGTGAACAAAGAAATTTCAGATGTCTTATGCATGTGTCCCAACTCCACACAAGCAAAGTAAACATTAAGTACTGCAAATACATACTAATACAAATTTAAAAAGAAAGATGACGATGTATCACTATTTGTCCATAGTACAGAACCTAACATGGTAAAATGAAAACAGAAATCCAAAACCATGGGTTTCCTTCCATGTTCAGGAACTCTAAAGAACACACGCTGATCTGTAAATAAAGAGATGCAGAAACAAGAATGTTTCTGTATTTAGAAAAATATACAAACCTACAAGCAAAACAGATAGTCACTCCTCTTCCTGATGTAAATCTGATGAGCTCAATGTGCAATATAAATGAGCAGTGTGTTTAAAATACACAGCTGCTAACAAATCATGCTTAATTAAGAATCACTGTTGAAAATTAACCACTATGGACATCACCAGGCAAACTAACCCTAACTGTCTCAGCTTTAGGGTGAAAAGCACAGGACTAAGGAAGCAAATATTTTCAATCATTTTGACAAGAAGCACTTCACTTAACACTTTTTCAATAGATTATTATTTATAGATTATGAAATTGATTATTATGGAACCATAACAATCTTTCTGTTAATATAGGAAAAAGCTAAAATTGCACTGAATTGTAACGCACTACTAGATTAAACCTTTTTTCTACTTTTTTCTTTAGAAATTATACTATAAGCACAGTTTGAAGGGCCAGCTCCACCATTTACTGTTCTGAGGCCAGAAGTAAGAAGTATGTATTTTAAATGTGCTTTTTAAACCTTCACCTTGTTTTCATCAAATTAAAGTATGGACACGATTTTAAAACTCGAATATTATTCAAAGACTTATAATGAGAAACAGCAGGCCCTTGCCCTATGCCTTCTCATTACCTAGTTTTATTTAGTATTAAAAATTTTTATTATGTCTAAAAATTACACAAGTAATATAGGAATACATTCCCATTGGGAATGAGTTGAATCATTCACAAGTACAGCAAGTAAAACATTCAAGTACTTCTTTTAATTCCACACCCTACTCCTCTCTCCTTCTGAATTAATTGCTGTCACCAGTTGGATGTGAAGTTTACAATCCTTTCTCCATGAGTTTACATAAATATGTACCTACTAATTTGTTTGGTATGTTATTGAGATTATAATGTAGAAATCATTTTGCTTCTTTTATTGCATTTTATAGTGTAAATTGGAGACCTTTCCATGTCACTACACATAGATGTACTTCATTTCTTCCAACCATTGTGTAACCCAGATATGTGATTTTTGAATAACTGCTGAGCATTTTGATAATACATAATGTTTCATAACTAAAATGATACAGCAAAAATATTTGTTCATGCTTCTTTGTCCATATACATCTCCTGGGTCCAAAAGTATGCATCTTCATATTTTTTTTTTGAGACAAGGTTTCACTTTTGTAGTTTAGGCTGGCCCTGAGCTCAGCCTTGAACTCACAGCAATCTTTCTGCTTCTGCTTCCCAAGTGCTGGAATTACAGGTGTGAGCCAGCATTCTCAGCACTGTGGTATGTGGTACTGATTGCTGGTGGGTGAGAGTCACCACACCAGGCATTGTTGTATGTGGTTACTGGGATTGGACCTGGGCCCTTGCGCTTGCAAGGCAGGCACCAGAACCACTGAGTTAAATCCCTGGCCCCACATCTTTCATATTTTGATAGAAACTGAGAAATTGCCCTCGAAAGAGGCCATATTATTTTATAGGCTTCCAGCAAAAGCAGAAATTTTTGCCAAGTTAATAGACAGAAATAAAACTAATTCTTTAATTCATCTGGAATTCATTGTATCTGGTCTCAATTAAAATATATATTTTATTTTTCCTATCACAGAATATATTACTAAGCCACCATGTAGTACAGTCATTTTTCTCTTTGTCATCCTTTTCATATATTAGATGTCCTGGCTTTCTATTTTATCTCATTGATTTATCTGTCCATTTTAATTACCATGGCCTACTGAGAGGGGAAGAAGTATCATGTGTTCAACCAGCCTGAGCATCTTAATAACTGAGTGAGACTTTGTCTCAAAATAAAACATTTTAAAAAGAGCTGGAATGTAGCTTGTTTCAGGGTAAAGACCCTGGATTTTATCTCCAGTACTGCAAAACAAAAATCACTATGGACTATTTTAGCTTTGTTGAGTATTTCATTTTCTCTTCATCGCCTTGTGTCAAATCCAGGACATACATGACTGCTCTACCACTGGGCTAACCACAGCCCCAGGATATTTCAGTACCTGATAGAGCAAATTATCACTGTTCTTTTCTGTATAACTTTTTTTTTTTAAGGTTTTTTTTTTTTTTTTTTTTTTTTTTT
>PVIR01040419.1:0-13350 GCA_004026965.1 Petromus typicus | reverse complement strand
TTCTCTCCTCTCGCCTTGTTAGATTTTCCCTAACAGTAAAGTTAAATTATTTGGCACAGAATCTATTTTTTAAGATTTTCCTTTCCCCAATCATAATATAAAGTAAATTCCACGACATTTTAGCATTTTCTATGCCATTTCACAGCGATTGATACACGTTAGATGCTCAATTAATACTTGCTTAATGAATGAAAGAATACTTTATAGTGCCTAGGCAAAAGTATTATTTAATTTATATTTTTATTAAGACTATAGGTGAGAGAAAATATTAGTGTCATTAATTTCAGAGTGAACTTATTCTTCCGGATAAAATTAGTATGACAATATATAGAAAATTACTTCAAAAATTGAAACTAGCTTTCCAAGTGTAACTAAATCTGGTATATGTTGATTGGAACGTGAAAATATGAACTGTCTAGCTCTAACTCACACTGACAACTTACTATCCTGAGGAAAGTATGTATATTTTTAAATGCCAAGAACAAATTTATCTCTCGTTCTTAGGATGCAGACAATCTGAACTCTGTTCATATGCTATTTATCTAGTGTCCTGAGAAAAAATAATCTGATTTACCACCTTATGCCATAGAAAAATCTCATGTAAAGTCTTTTATTGTGTTTTTTTTCTCTATAATTGCCCTTCCTTTTCTCTTACACATGCTTGGTGCTATGGCATATATCATATTGTCACAGATATCTTAAATGGGGCATTTAACCAAGTACTGCAGACAGAACAGATGGTACATTTTACAGTTGCACACAAGCGGTAAAACAGTGGTTCTAGAATTTGAATACAAATTTTGTAATCTTAATTCCATGCTTGGAATTCTGAATATCATTACATCTGACCCATTCTTAAAAGATGGTGATATATAACCTATAACTCCATAGGTTAGCCTAAATTAAAATAGCTTAATAATTAAAATCTAGCCAATTGAATTTAGGCAAAAGTGTTAAGTCAACTCTACAAAGTAAAAATTGATTACTCCATTTTAGCATTATAATTAATTGATAAATACTCAAGACATAGATATTTTAGAGAAAACACTTGAAGTGTACTCCTAGTCTGTCTGTTGGTTCTTTATTTGTTCTCTTAAATTTGTCTATTTCTTTCTGAAGCTAAATACAAGTCTATTTGAACTTTCTCCTTGTGATGTTTGATTTTTTGCTTATGATCATATTATGTATTACAAATGTTCCCGAAATTTTAAAGTTCTGACTTGTGACCAGATGTGCCTTTATATCATATTTTCTTTTCTTCTTGGTAGCATAACAACTGAGTTCTTATAGCTATAGGAAAATTTTTGTTTGTTCTTTGAAACACCATGTATTGATTAAGGAAGCTTCCTATTCTTTCTGAGAATTTCCCATCCCTCTAGAGAATATATATATATATTTTTTTCTTTTTTCTTTTTTCTTTTTTTTTGAGACAGGGTCTCACTTTGTGGTTTAGGCTGGCCCTGAGCTCAGCCTCAGACTCACATCACAGCAGTCCTCCTGCCTCTGCTTCCCGAGTGCTGGGATTACAGGTGTGAGTTATCACGCCTGGCACTGTGGTATGTAGTACTGATTGCTGCTGGGGTGAGTCTCTACTCCCAGTATTGTTATGTGGTTACCGGGGATCAAACCCAGGTCCTTGCACTTGCAAAACAGGCTCTGGAACCACTGAGCTATATCCCCGGCCTGAGAATATTTTCTTTACGGTGACTCTCACTTCACCATTCAGTTGCCTTGTAATAAATATGATTCCTCTCTACAGATTTTATTTACCGTTCTTCTATAATAAAACTCTCTGCATAATTTTTTCATGTAGAATATCTTAAATAACTTTCTACTTTTAAGATAAATATAAAAGCAATGTCATTATAGCTATGTTACAACTACAAGTACTTATTACAAAGTCGAATTTATTGAGCATGTTTATATTTATAAGGTGAAGGTAGACAAGTCTTTTTACCATATTTTTAAAGTTTTCCATGATTCTTTTTAATACTTTGTAGTCCTGTTCTCATGTAAATAATTGCATTCATCAGTTTTCTAATCCATAATTGTGAACCTGTGACAAATGGTCACCGGAGTAATTTCCCCACCTTACATCTCCAACACTGATTTTAGTAGATGCTATGAGGCAAGAGTCTCAAGTTGCATTAGGAAGAGAAGTTGGATTTAATTTCCTTGGGTCCCAAAATCCACGTGCAACCCCCCCTTAATATATTTATTTCTTTACTCTGGAATACTGATCTTTAAAACTAGGTATAAAATCAACAGACATTATTGAATGGCATTCCTTTCTGATGGATAAAATTTTAATAAAGTGCATTACATGACTTTTCCACTATGTATTATATTTATTATCCTGCATTGATACAGATACAATCATTGTTGTATCTGTCCTTGAGCAAAGGGGACTATATGCTTCCTATGAGGAGGTATCACACATTCTTCATTTTTATATATATCTGGAAATTATATGCCTAACACAGGTTTCTTAAAAAGTACTTAAGTAATATATTAAATATTTTCCTAACATCCTTGAAATAAATTTATAGAAATATATATTCAAGAATACCACTATTTTACTAAATTGTTTTATTGAAAAATATGTCACTTTATAATCCCTTTACATTATGTTATAACTTTTAATGTCTTTATGAATTAAAAGAAAAATGTGATAAACTCAATTTGCTTTTATTTGTATTATTTAATATACATTTCTAATACATAAAGTAATTATGTTTTTAATTTGATAATTATGTAAATTTATACAGTGATAGCTCAGTTCATGAATGTAATTTTTTTTTCTGGTATGAGGATCAAACTCAGGGCCTTAAGCTTTGTGAGGCAAGTGCCACTGAAAATCTTCAAAGATGAATTTAATTTTTCCATTGAAGTACTACTATATAAATACTTTATGCTTATGTTACAACTTCAAGAGGTCATTCAACATATAGTTTATTATTTAATTGATTTTTTAAATTTTAATGTTCTAAATAAATCCTTTGCTATTTAATATAACCAACTTTTGATTTTTTATTTTCTTATTTCTTCAGACCTGACTAATATTCTTCATACTGTGTGTCATTTTAATTTTATTTAATTAACCATTTTGTAAAGACTACTTATCACTTACAAGAGCATACTTTTGTACCCTATACCAGTCATACATTAATTTTCCAAAATGACTAAGTCAGGAGATTAGAGCACAGAAAGCTGGCTACATAATCAGACATAACCTGTCAACAGTGGAGACCTGGAGTCACTAGAGTATCATACGCAGAACAGTGCTCTGCCTGAGACTGCTGGGCCTGACAGCAGACATGAAAGACGGTGGCCACCGGGCCTTGGCTTTGGTGTCTTTTGTTTTTCTGCTCTTGTGTGAGGTGTATTTTTTCTTCTCTTTTCTTCAGAACAATTTGTCTTCTTGAGCACTGCTTGCACTTCTCTCCTTTTTCTCTTCTTTTATCTTCAATAAATGTTAAACTTTTATGTTTATCCTTTGGGCACCACAACATCTGTTAGTAAGATTAAAGCCCAAGTGGTCTCTTTAAAGTTTTTATTTAGAGTTACAATGAACCCGAGAAGTGACTTCAAATTTCTAGATTTTCAGTGGCAAAAATAAATGTTATTTGTTTCACCATATATATTTCTTAAAAATAAACAACTAAATCTTCTGCAGAATGGAGTATTACTCTGCCATAAAAATGATAAGTTTGAATCATTTATACTTAAATGGACATACCTTGAGGATTTCCTCATAAGTGAAATTAATAGGGCACAGATAGGTACATATCCCATCTTTTCTCTGGTATGAGAAAATAAAGGTGTAAATGAGTCCTAGAATTGTATGTTATATATTGTGAAATAGAAAATGCTCAATGTAAAATAGGAAGAAGGGGGAAAATGTTGAGATTGTAACAAAAAAGTAAGGAAACAAATTTTGTATATGGGGGCAGTAGGGTGGGAAGGGCTATGGGAAAAAATGAGAAGTAAGTTGTGTCTTATACTGGTACAAATCCCCATTATGAAGTGCAATCATGATGCGTAAATGTAATGTACCAATAAAGATTAAAAAATTTAAAAAAATAAACAACTAAAAAATGAAGGGTGAAGACAATAATAAAAATAGAAAATAATTTATCAAAACCTAAGAACAAATAATACTATGCAAATAAAATACAGCAATAGTATTCTTAAAGATGAAGGGATACATTGGATGGAAATATTTCAAGTCTTCAACTGTCACTATACAGCAGAATGATTTAGCTAATGCTGGATTTATCGGTGGCTACATGATCAGATCAATGAATATAAAGAGCTAAATTCATGTAAACAATGAATGTCAAATTATACATAAGGAAACAAATCCAATTTTTTATTATGTGAAACAACTAAAAATGAAGCTTATAATGTTAAATGAAATATTTTATAGTAAAATAAGAAAATCACAGTTTAAATCACTACATCGCAGAGAAAAACTATAGATTTAAATTCATATTTCACCAAAAATAATAAAATTAGCACAATTATCCATCAAATACAATACATTAGAAAACTAGAGAGACAATACTCATGCTTCCCAATAAGACAAAGTTTAAAAAAATAGGAAAGACAAATCCAGTTGTTTGTTCTTTGAAAAACATATAAATTGGAAGTGGTGGAAAATATAATTGTTTAGAAGTTTAAAAAATAAGTTATAAAAGAGCACAATATGCAAAATACTATTTCCCATCTACGAATTATCCTTTCTTACAAGGTGGTTGCCATGTTTCCTTAGACATTGTTTTTTCTTTGACGTCAGTTGTGGCTGGGAGCCACAAAAGTGTCTTTGTAGAGTGTGGGGGGAAAAAAATACTTGTTGAGGTTCATAAAGGGTAGATTTCTGAAAACATGGCATATCTGCATGACCTTAGCCTGTGGACGTCATATCTTGTCTGTTTTTTCAAAATCAAAGTGACTGTGAAAGGTAAATATCATGAATGCACAGCAGACAGTGTATCCACACAGCTACAGTGGTGCAACTAAGGACATTCAAGAAATAATTTTCAGTACTGATCTAGAGAAATTGTCTAGAATGACAGGATAAATGTGTTTAAAGTAAAGAGGTGGGTTTTGAGAGGAATGTATCTTTTACAGTAATTTTAAAAATTTGTCACACTTTTAGACCACATCTCAAAAGTTTATAAACCATTACTAACTTGTAACTGCTATCTCTTGGAGTTTCTGCTTAAGGAAGATTCACATTAAAGAGTCATAGTGAAATGGCAGCCTCTGAGTGCAGTTCTAAAGAAAAAAAAAGTCAACCAATACATGTGATATGCAAGAAAATTAAATTTCATTTTATAAGGAGAAAGTTAAAGTTTGAAATACATTGAACTTAAAACATCAAAATAGGACATGTGATTTCTGTTGAATTGCTCACAAAACATTTGCAAAAGCACCTTAAGATTTTCCAAAAAAAAAAATCAGGAGTATTGTTGATATTGTCTGATTTCAATATGAGAAAAGAAAAAGAAAAATTTACATGAGAGCCAGGTAAAAATCACAATAAAATTTGCAGTACCTCCAAAAGTAATGATGAAACACCATAATAAAATGGAAATAGATATTTATTTTTTTCAGAAGGAATGTCATGTTAAATCTATATATTACTCAAAAAAGAATAAAAATAAATCAGTTAGACATCATACTATAGTAGTTGAGTTTAGAAAGAATAATGCGATAGATCAAACTCATGTCCATTTTATAACAGAATTACCAAATGTCACAGTGTCCTTTTGGAGCCTATATCAGCTTAAAGGGGGTGAAATGGAAGGTCAAATAAGAGGTCAAAGTAAGTATGACATTTCAGTGCCTGGTGCAAGCGGCTTCTGAATTCATATTGATAAATTATGAAAACATAACTTCTCTCTAGAGGAAGAAGAGTAATCTGAACAATGTATTTTGCATGAAAAGAATGATCAAAAAATGAAATTTTATTTGATTTTTCTCTTTACTTATTTTGTACTGGTGAGGATGGCGTCCAGGGCTTTGGACATGCTAGGTAAGTGCTCCACCACTGAGCTTCATCCTCGGCCCTTAAAAATTGTGAAAGAGTCACAACATCATAAAGAGATCATGGAAATTTTATTTTCAGTGTTGTAGAAATGAGAACACACAATATGAAAACTATATAAAAATGATCCTCTGTAGGAAAGTACAAACCAATCAAAATATAAATGACATACTGAAGGAAAAATTATTTGTAAATGAAATCACCAGACAAAACTTGAAATTTTTATTATATAAAGAGGTAGTAGGGGCCAGGGATTTAGCTCAGTGGTTCCGGTGCCTGTCTTCCAAATGCAAGGACCCGGATTCGATCCTTGGTCACCACATACCATACTCACCCCAGGAGCAACCAGTACCACATACCACAGTGCCGGGCGTGGTGGCTCATGCCTGTAATCCCAGCACTCGGGAGGCAGAGGCAGGAGGATTGCTGTGATGTGAGTTTGAGGCTGAGCTCAGGGCCAGCCTGAACTACAAAGCGAGACCCTGTCTCAAAAAACCTAAAAAAAAAAGAGGTAGTAGCAATAAAATATGACAAGCTTCCAGTAAAAAATATATATGGTGTGAAAATGATGCAGAGGACAAAAACTAAATATATTTGTGTAGGACAGTTTCAACCATAATAAGAGAAGTAAGGCTAAACATTATTTTTTTAAACATCTCCCTTTTATTTGAATAATAGTCAGAATTTTTCAAATAAAAGAAATAAAACATTTTATTATTCAAATAAAAGAGATAAAAATTTGAAAAACTCTGTTAAGGAAATGAAGAGATTGTTCAGAAACATGAAATTGCCAGAGAACATATGACTGGTGATAATCTCTAATGAGTGTTTCAACACTGACTACATTGCCAGAATGTGTGTTCTTGACCTGTGGATTCAAATATTTATAGAAATACACTTTGTGAATTCACTGATTATGGGGGACATGTGCATTGCTTTCTGTACTATGTTGTATAAAATTTATTAGGCAATACACCAGATGAAAGCAGCAGAATACATGATGGTCTATGAAAGAATTAAAAACTTTGAATTGGCCTGTGCAGACAGATATCCTAGATCTTCTTTACTAAAAACAAAAATAATCTGCAGACACCGTGTTGATTTTGCTGTTATCTAGAAAAAAATGAAAAGAAAATGAAAACATAAAGCAATGAAAAGAAAAAGCAAGAAAACAAAAAGAAATGACCATATTTAATTATTTATTTTTTCTAATATTTATTGGCTGTGTCCTGAGTCTCATCTCTCACTGTGCACTGACTGGGTAGACACAAACAAAACAATCTCTGCTCTCATGGAGTACTTATGTTGGTTCATTCTTTTCTGTGTACATGCTTAAAATGCCAGAAATACACAAACATACAATAGTGATTTATTGACTTATAATGCTACTTCATTGGCTTTTGTTTTCGAATTATGTAAGTCATAAAAATATGCTGAGTCAGGAATCTGTAAAATATATTTTTCCCATAAAAACTAAGTTGCTGGAAATAATGAAAGTATCTAATCTTTTTAAATAATAACACCGGAGGGGATTCATAGCACAGCATTCAGTTTTGTATAGATGCTCAATTTGTTTTCAGTAAGTACTCTGTACATTTCAGATTTTAGGTACTAGCTTTTAATATTTGGAAATTTGTCCAAGTCAACGTAATAGAGTTTTAAAAATAAAATAAATTGGGAGAATGTGGCTATATCTCATCTAATTTTATGCCACAATACAAGTATACAGGGAGTGGCCTGATGGTACACACCTGTAATCCCAGGACTCGGGGAGATGGAAGCAACTTTGTGTCCAGCCTAGTAACTAGGTAACTTAGTTACTTAGGATAGTGTCTCAAAATTTTAAAAAGTAATAATAAATAAAGGATGGAAACATATGTCAGTCGTAAGCTCTGGGTTTCATACCCAGTTCTGGAAAAATTAATACTGCATGAAAATATTGAATTTATCCTACACAAAGTAAATTACTTAGGAAAATTAATTAGCCTTCTTGAATTTCAATTTCTTTGTAAGGTTGGAGTCATTAAATTCCTAAAAGGCTGCAGTCACAAAAGTCTTTCCCTAGATAATACCCAGTCTCATGAATTGGTGAATGTGACAAAAATTAATAACACACAAATATATCATATGTAACTTCTGTACATGAGAACTCCAATTCTTTCTAAGTTTGTTAAACCCTGGTGTAGTCTACACACACAAAATCTTTGTGGACGTAAAGGAATATGCATACATTGAACATAGAATGTTTTTTCACTTGTAATCTTCTAACATTTGAGGAAAAAAGAAGTACTATGGAACTGGATTTCAACATCTTCATTGCTTTATTCGATTGTTGAATTCAATAATTCCAAACTCCGCCAACTGAGCAACTTCCACTTCCTGAAAGCACTGCTATCTTATGAGCCGCTCTGGCCAGCGACTTTCTTGCTTTTCAGATATCTTAATGCACTTACATGTTTCGGTTCAGTCTTACACCTCGCTTCATCACTCCACTTTACCAAATTAGTTTTGCCTCCAAATGGTTCTACTCTGTCATTTGAGCCCCGTGCCTGTTTTGTTTACTGTGTACCGCCTACTCGTATTCTTCATGTAACCATTTAAGTTATGTCTTAACCCGAGTCATTACAATATGCTGAGCAACTGATGAATACTTGTTACGATTTTTCATTTACCCTCAACTGCTTGGATCACTATTATGAGGAGAGTTTCAAGACTTAAACTCAAGACCTTATGCTTGCCAGCAGAAGGGGTGCCACTGAGCTAAATCCCTCATCCACTAGTATCTTTTTTTACATGAAACGTGTTATACCAGGAACTTGTCCAAGCTTGTGGAGCTGAAGACTGGTAAGGGTAAAACTCTAACATAAGTTGGCTGACTCCCTCTAACACCCAGTGACTCATACTCCCCTATGCTACCTTGCCTGTGCCCATTTGCCAATAATCTTTAAAAATACATGAGGTGAGAGAGAGTATCTTTTTGTTATTTTACTTCTACTATCTAGCAAATGCCTGATATCAAGGTGAGACTTCTAGTGATGTTCACTAATTTAATGGAGTAGGTAACGACATTTGAAGTGTATATGAAGTATTATATTTTTTATTGTATAGGAGATCAGACAACAGGATGGAAACAGTGAATAAATGTCTAAATCTGACCATTGTGAGGGGCATAGGGTGTGATAATACAACCTGCACGATCAATTACTTCATGGCCACTAACAGAACAGAGCTGTTGCCAGAGGTTAGAAATGCTGGAATCTGAGGGATGAGGACTTTAGCAATGATGCTAGAGATAGAGCCAGGCTATTACCTGTTCTCATACCCCACCCACACTATCCCTGAGCCCCCCAGCCTTCCAGACTGTGTGTGGATGTTTTTCAAGAGAACACATGGATAAATAGATAGAAAGACAGGTAGTTGAAAGATGCAAGTGGTGATGAAATGTGTAATGAATGATTGGAAGATTATTACAGTAGAAGACAGATGGATATTAATCCCACTGAAAACATTCCCCTCAGTCTGAACACATGCTTCATTCAGGCCACCTTCTGAAGCAATTTTGAAAGTCTTCCTCTGTGTCTTCAGTAGATCTGATCACAGATATGGTGAGTGCTGTTGCTGCGGGGCATTCAGCAGAAAGGCCGCCTCCTAAAACCACTGCAGTGAATTCTCCTCCATCTTATTCATGGTGCCTGATGCCATGTGACTTCTGGTTCTTTTCCAAATGCAGATGATCATTAAAGGTAAATATTTTGAATCGATTCAGACTAGAGAGGCAAGGCACATTCGACAACACAAATGCAGACACTCACAATAGACCACTTCCAGGTTCACTTCCGAAGGTATTCAGAATGAATATTCACATGGAAGTGAAACAGAATAAATAAAATAAGATGGATTTGATATTATATTTTCTTCATATGTGCATTTTGCCCGTTTCCATTTTATGCCTCTTTTGAATTGAAATTCTAGCCTTGCACTGAAAAAGTGCATACTTAAAATTTGTTTCTAACCAAGTATAACTAACTATAGATAAATTTGATGGCACATTTTATGAATAACATGTTCAACACATGCATAATAGGTACTTAGCTGAAATGAAGCTTATTGTGCAATATATTTAATGTATTAAAATTCTATTATGAAGTATCTAAAAATATAGTTATGGTAAGCAGAGGCTAGATAAATGATTTCTTTGTTATAATTAGGCTAATTTTTTATTATCATTATTAATGAATTCATAAGCACCAAATTCTTTCTCATACCTGAACTGAGAAATAGGCAATTTTTCAAGATCATAAAAATTTTTCTATTGAATTACAACTACACCCATTATCCTAAAAGGGAAATTACCCATGGGGTGCAATCACTCTGCCTATAACAAAGATTTTTCTCTTTCACTATTATAAATAAGTCATTTTTACCTGTATTATTATAAACAGCATAAAGTTCTAAACAATTATTGAGGATCCCAACTTACATTATTCAAATTAAGTGTTTTTTCTTCCTTAGTATTTATTAGCTATGTCTTCTGTTTATTATTCTGGACTCAGTTGTAATGAATAAATATTTTACTGAAGCTACTATTTCAAAGAATAAAACATTCTCTTCCCCAGTTGGAATATTAATTAATTCAAGCTATTATGAATTGAGGCAAAATCCAATCTGCAAATATTGTGAATGATGTTGTAGGTGACATATTGTGAGAAAATTAATTTGGCAATATAATATGACTTTAATATTTTGCATTTGCTTAGTACAATTTGAGAGGGAAGAAAACTGAGAACAAAAAAATCTGTAAATCTGCTTTTATTACAAATGCCTCAGAAAAATTTTGAATTTTAAAAAGCAACATTTACCCAATATTTGTATTTGGAAAGAAAAAAATTTATAACTTAGTAGTTCATTGCTCAGGTATGAAAATAGAAACAGGAAACTTCTTTCTCAGAAAGCAAATATTTTATTTTGAAATTTAATAGTCATTGCCTCTGGCAGTGATAAATCAACTAACTTTAGAAGACATGCCAGGAGATAAATTTTTTTAAATGCTAGATAGATTGCTTACTGTTTCTATTTGAAATAATCAGAAAGTTGTCAAACATTTGAGGACATCTAGGACTAGTATTATGAAAAAAATAGATTAACACCTAGGAATAGAATTCTGAATTTTTCCCTTAGGCATTTGTCGGTTCAAAGGTGAAGTTATAAAGAAGCTAAGAATTCTGAGAAGAAAAGAGAAACATACTGAAGAAGCTGACCAGTAGTCTTAGAAGTTCCTCAAGGCCAAGGGGACAGGAAACTTCAGGATTTACACGGGGGAAAAAAATCCCGAAAGACCCCAAGTTTTCTTATAGGACTATGAGAGTTATCTTCTAAGAATGAGAGAAAATTACAAACAACTACAAAGAGATTAGTTTTACAAAAGATTGACATCCAGGTTAGAATTAATTCAATAGTGATTAAGGCTTGTTAATTTGCTGTTTTCTAAGAAGCAAAAGGGAATCTTTTTTCAGGAAAGAGGAGCCTCTAACCCATTATATCAGCATTACTTTAATTTTATACAATATATTCGATAAAATGGAAGATATTACACAAAACAAAGAAATAAAACATATTAGAAAACAACTATATATAGTTATATATAGTTATATATATATAGTTATATATATATAGTTATATATATATAGTTATATATAGTTATATATATAGTTTTATATATATAGTTATATATATAGTTTATATATATATATATATATATAGTGCTGTTGTATATTTTGAAATGTGTATATGCTGTTAGTTCAAGATAGACTAAAGTGGGGTTATACCACAGTTACATCACACCTGGTATATATTTTTTTTATTAATAGGAATAATTTCAGAGTTCCAGTCGTTCTACATTTGAGAACAATCTCAAATTCTTTTCTTCAACCCTACATTATGAGTTAGTTGCTTAATGTTATTAATCCTATCATTTTGAATATTAAAGGTTTTGGCCACCTTTCCCTTATTAAGAAAATAATCTGAATATGAATCTTTCTCTCTTCTCAGAAGTAATTATATTTCAGATGACGGTTATATCTGACAAGTCATATATTCTAATTACTTTCCCTACAAGAGCAGATCCATTTTATTAAGCTGCAACCAGCGTCAGCTCAGCGAGTTCTTGTGACTTGAAGATTTTTCTGTTCTAGTGGAGTAACTCCAGAGGCCATCAGGAGGATAGAGGCACAGTGTGAGATGTACTGTATGCTTCATCCTGGCATTCTTGGTTCACTGAGCTGAGCATCATCTCCGACCTCTACCCCCTGGACCTGGCAGTGTAAGTAGGGTACAGGGGTTGGACATGGTCTTAACGGAGAGGTGGACTGTCGTCTGACTCGGATGCCTTCTGCTGCTGATATACACTTTAAGGTTCATTCTTACATGCAATATTTTTCTCAGATCTCCCGAGAACCTTCCATCAACAGAAAATCATGTGGTTGAGCAGCACGTGTATCTAGACTTCATTAGTATATGCAGGATTACACGATGCTTAGAGTCATCATAGCGATCAGGTATGTGTTCATAACACATCTTGATTCTATTTAAGATCCTCCCCATTCCTAGCCCCTTCTCTCTGTCCCTACAGCCAATTACTTTCATTATTGTCATTACTATTTTTATTGTTTTTCATTCATGTATGTGACATATGTTTACATTCATTGTTAGTACTTGGCCCACACACATAGCTCATTCTCGATCTTTCTGTTTTCCTGCTCCCTCCTTTTCCCTTGGGCTCCTGAACCATCTTCCCTTTTGCACACGACGCGTCTCTGGGTTTCTTTGTCTCAATCCTCCATTCCTTGGCGCTCTAGGCAACACCGCCTCAGGGAGGTCTCCGCCCTCTGCTGGTCATGTTGTGAAATGTCCTATTCCACGGCGACCCCAGGCCCCTGCTTCTGGAACTTAGCTCTCTCAAGCCCCTCTTAGCGCGCTATGTGACTTCAAATCCTTCTGGTTTCCGGATTTTACCCTAAGAACCTTCTCAGTAGAGTTATGTAATCTTTTAAGCCTCAAGCTACAAGTTTGTGCTAAATTTCCAATTTTGTCCGGAGGTTTTGTCACTAAACTGTGCCGGAAAAGACTCTCCATCCCCTACTTGCCAAAGGCTAAAACTAGATCTAACTCTTTCACCGTGTACCAAGCTAAAATCAAAGTGGATAAGAGACCTAAATATTAAAACAGACACTCTAAACCTACTACAAAACAGGTTAGGTAAAACTCTTGAAGACATTGGCTTAGGGAAAGGCTTCATGAAC
>PVIR01040418.1:0-13360 GCA_004026965.1 Petromus typicus | reverse complement strand
AAAACTTAAACTAAATGGAAATGTTACACTTGGATAAAAGCAATGTGTTTGAACCTCTACATTCCCATTGTTGAATATTTTAAGTATTGATTATTATCAGTGAAGATAATTATGAATTTTCTCAAAGCTTAAGAAAAATGTCAAATGATACAACAGGATAATTATTGTTTTATGTAAGGTGCTATGTTGTTTTTTCATGATAGTGAGGAGTCAGTCACCACCCAGATATGTGACAGGTAAGTGTTTGTCCTCTGAGCTACCTCCCACCCTAAGCTATATATATGTAAATATATTAATGACATATTTATGCTCATTAAGTTATTTTATGACTACTAAAATAATTTGAGATTTATATTATTTAAACTACTGATATTACTCTATATTATAAAACTGATAATACTGATTTATATTATTCATAAATATTCAATAATATAGAAAAATAGTTGGAAATACAAGATATTCAGAAATAAGTATTAGCTTGCTAAGTTACTAATATGCTGCTTTCTCTCTGAGCTTTTCTATATCTTTGTGTCATACATGCATCTGAGGATACATATGTAAACATACAAGTAATTTTCCATGTATATACATATAAAAGAAGGTATATCCAGTTGTAATTATGGTCTATGTCACAGGAGAATTTTGCAGTAGAGATTTATTTGATTTTATCATTTCAGTAATTCAC
This sequence comes from Petromus typicus, assembly GCA_004026965.1. Classification (NCBI taxonomy): domain Eukaryota; kingdom Metazoa; phylum Chordata; class Mammalia; order Rodentia; family Petromuridae; genus Petromus; species Petromus typicus. The sequence continues at coordinate 12,675 of PVIR01040418.1, read as the reverse complement.
TTAAGATGTCAAGAGCACTATAGAAAAATGTGTGATGATCTTGAACCTGTGGTCTTTTTGGCACATTTTGTTCATAATTTCTACTTTATGATGTCATAACAATCCTATATGCAAATAACAGGTCAGCTTTTGGAAATATTTCATAATACAAATGCATGTATTTTTATTACAATACATAAAATAGTGTACATTTGTATTTAAATTAATTTATCAATTATTAAAGCTCTCCATTCCCTTGTTTCTATAGTATATTTTACACAAATTAAACATATACCAAAAGTGTAAGCCCATATTCAAAGAAAGATTTTGATGCTTTTTAGAACTAGGTATAATACATCTTTATGAAGCCAAATTTCTGAGATGTGTGGCTTCCATGAGTCTTATTTCTGTCGTCATACCGAGCAGTGAACCGCAGAGCAAAATGGCAGATCCCAGTGACCTGTGACGAACAGGAAACACCATCATCTTACTTACTTCTGATAGTTAACAGTTCAGAAGAGCATTGATGAGCACATACATACAAGGAGACCTTCTGAGATGAGAATAATGGTCTGGATTAAAAGAAATACAGTTTTTATCTGTGAAGGATATTTGCATTGGGTTGACAAAGCTTCTATCTGCAGAATCTCCACCCCCTGGCCATCTGGAGAAAAATTATCAGTTGTGCACAAGAGGACACAGGATCTTGAGAAAAACAAAAATGAATTTATTTGACCCAGTCCATAATTGATGTGGATTCTGGAAGTAACAAATAAAATGGTGAAACCTAAGAGAGTAACACACACATACACACATGCACATGCTCACAGTGAGTGAAACAGGAAATACGTGACAACTGCACACTTGAGGCTGTGACATGATGTTTGGGCATAAATAATTCTGGCAGAGAGGGATGCTGGAGTATGTCTGAAGTAGGTAAGCCTGCCACTGGCTGAACATAGAATATTTAAAAAATACTCAGGCACCGAGAATTGAATTAAAAAGCCTTTTATTTTTTATATTTCACTTGGATGATGGAGATGACATTCAACAGACGTGCTTGATTTTTCACTGTGCTTAAGAATTTGTCACCTGCAGACATAAAATCTTATCCTGGGTGAAGCATATTTGAAGAATCTCTCACAATAAACTTAGTGGCTTTTCCCTAAAGCTTTTATTTCAGCAATCATCTTTTTATTTTTCTGTCATCCTTCCATAGTATGCATCATTTGTGTCTTTTAATGCTTTAATATTTTACATAAAAAATGAAATTCTGTTTTCACATTTTTTCTTTTGTACAATAAGGATTGTTTAAAATTGTTCAGTGTCAAACTTAGTTTGCCAGGTTAAGAGTGATGAATGTTAACTTTTAGTAGGCTGGAATTTTCTGGCATTAAACAACTAATTATATTAGCATCTTTGTCTCTCCATACACTTGAGGAATCTGTCTATCAGGCTTGCTATCTGCATTGAAGCTGTCCAATTTATTATATTTTTTCCAGTGCAGTGGAAATTGCAGCCTTGGACTTGACTGACAATTTTCTTCTCTTTCTAAGGCTTTTGTGCAAATATTTTACTGTAAATATTCAACATTCTATTTCTTGTCTGTATCTAGAGAATTTTCTAGTCTTCTGCTAACTTTCCTCTATAAAATAAAAGATTTTGTGTCATTTGCCAAGCAATGGAAAAATGTATTGTTTTCTAATTTTTGTTCCACAATTCAATTAAATATTACCCAAATCAATGACAATGACTTAATTAAACTGATTTCTCTAAAATTTGGCCATCAGTTTTACATTATTACTGAAAATATCTGACTACTATCTATTAAATAATTCATTTATAATATGTAATTATATGCCTATCATCTGCCTCCATACTAACACTCAGTTTCTCTCTCCTGCTCTGTCTCTCTCTCCCCCTCTTTCTCTTTTTCTTCCTCCCCTTCACACAATTTCTGTAATGTTTTCAATATGGATAGAAATATTTTAAAATATTATCCATAAGCACTAAATGTTTCTATCCTAAGGGATCCAAGTACTAGGAAGAAAGATACTTGCAAAAGACATTGCCCAGAAAGGAATTAAACAAATAACATCAGTAATAACAAAGGAATAGAAATGATAAAAAATTTAAAAACCCATATACAAAGATCATCACCGTAGAGGAATCCAGGGATCAGGGAAATGGAGCAAACTGAAGCTCAATCACCAGGACTCTCTGAGCTGGTAACAAAAGCAAATCTAGTAAAATGAAAACCAGAAATAATTTCTGAGATGAAAACAGAGCTACTGCCCATAGTTAGGGATGTGATTAACAAGGCTATGGAAGAGTTCAGGGGCATGATAGAATATGAGAAGACAAAATCAATGGAACTTATTAAAACAGCTTCAGCAGTAAGAAAACAAATGAGAATTGAGTTGTGTCATATAGTGTTATAAGTTCTCATTGTTGAGTGCAGTGATGATGTGTATATGTAATGTACCAATAAAAATTTCAATTCAAAAAATGTTGAAGAGAGATAAAGAAAAAAAAAGTTTCAAAGTTCAAGGTGAAGTTTACAAAGTAGGATGAATGAGGCTGAGGACTGAATTTCAGACTGAGAGGAAAGATCTGCAACTAATGAACAGGAAATACATAATTAATGGAAAGTGGCAATGGACCGTGAGAAATCAATCCAACAGCTCCTAGATGATACAAAAAAGAATATAAGAAGACTGATTGGAGTCACTGAGGAAGCAGGGGACAGTGCAAAAGACAAAAAATTGTTCTCAAATATAATGACAGAAAACTTCACAGGAAAAGGAAAAGAATTGGACATACAAATAAGTGAGGCAGATAGGACTTCAGTGGCTGTGATACTAAAAAATAAAATCTACACGCAGTCATATAATTATCAAGGTTCCAGATATCCAATAAAAAATGAAATACTGAAAGCAGTTAGAGAAAATAAAAACAAACTGTATATAAAGGGAAGACCATCAGGATCGCAGCAGACTTTTCAATGCAAACACTCAATGCAAGGAGAGCCTGGAGTGAAGTGTTTCAAGCCTTATAGGAAAACTCCCTCCAACCTACATTTTTGTATCCTGCAAAACTATCTTTCAAAACCAATGGGGAAATAAGATACTTCCACAAAAAAGAACACCTGAAAACCTTCACAGCTACAAGACCTGCAGTACAAAATGTTCTTAAGGATACTTTGGAAAAAAATAATGGAGGTCACAAACTAAAGGACCCAGTGGAGTGAATCCACTGGACAAGGCAAGAAACTAAGTGGAAAGAGGTAAAAGCAAAGAATAAAATAGCCAAAATCAGGAAAATATCATGACAGCTCTAAATCAGTTCATATCAGTCTTAATCATTAATTTAAATGGGCTTAATATACCAATTAAAAGACACAGACTGGCAGAATGGATTAAGAAACAAGATCCTACAATATGCTGCATATGAGAAACACCTAATTCAGAAAGAAAGCCATAGACTGAAAATAAAAGGAAGGAAAACAATTCTCTATGTGACAGGAAACTTCAAAAAAGGCAGGACTGGCTATCTTATTTTCAGATAAATGTTTCTATATATATAAGTAATGGCATATTTTGAAAATTATATTCTATATGCCTTTTAAGATGGTTATAGAAGACTTAAAAGACCCTAAAGAAACTGAATTTTCATATAAAACTCATCTATTATTTTAATCTAATTAATGCAGCCTCTTATACTAGACTGGATTCATGAATTAACATACAATCTTATCCTCTTAATGTTCGAAACTATGCAATTCTAATTTTTCCTCAGAAGTACAAATTCACCTGTAGAACTGAAAAGTTGACCACAGTTGCTATTTACTACCTTCTTATGTGAATTGAACTATAAAGGATTAGTAAAAGCAAACACAATTTTATATAGAAAGTTTCTTGAAGTTAAGGAAGACTGGAATGAGAGTCATGGAATTTGCTTAGGTCGTTCATCTGATTAAGGTTTCTGCCCTCGGTATGCATTGCAATTACCATAGCAACCTATGTTGAAGCACGCAGTAATCAAATCAATTAATCAGAATCATTTCGGTTCAAGTAGAAGGGAGATAACAATAAAATTCACGGAACAAAATTGTTCCATTGATCTTTCCTTAATCTAATTTCTCCTGGAGTATATGCTGAACTCTCAGTTTCTACCCTGGGAGACACTTTTGCTACAGCAAGGGCAGGTAGAGTCTCTCATGTGACAGACACTCCCTTGGTCTCATTAAACACGGCCATGCAGCCAACAAGAACCATGACAGCAGGCTTTTGGCCTGAGTTTGAACTACTCTGAGGCTATCATACATGCATACAGGTGTGCATGCGTGCGCGCGCGCGCGCACACACACACACACACACACACACACACACACACATACACACACACACACAGAGTTTTTTGAAAATAAGAGAACCGGTGCAAAATAAAGAAAACCACACTTAATTTCAACTCTTCATTCAATCAAATTAGAATTACAGGAGTCAGATTTGGAAGGGCAGATAGCCCCTTACTTTCTAGAAGAAAATAACCATATTCAAGACACTTACTATCATTTTTAAATGAAAGTAGAAACTCATTTAGTGACAATGAGATCTTCAATAATGTCAGGTCTTCAACTCTAGATGGTTTTATGTTTCACAAGGAGACATATATATACTTAGATTGAGGTGAGGTGTCTTAAGGTATATTGAGAGAAGACAAAGAAATAATAATTTGAGTTAGTGATTTTGAGGAGAAAAAACAAGCCAATTATTTTGATGCTAAATTAGTGTGGAAGTATAATTCATATGTTTTTCTTTAGAAAATGAATGAAAAATTGGAACTAGTAAACCATAAAGCTGCTATTTAGTTACATCTAATGTGTAGTAAGTGTGGATAAATATGACTGTGATATATTCCTCCATTAACAATTATCCAGTCTTTTAATGAGGCTTGCAAAAATTCATTATTTTGATTGAAAGTCTGTAATGTGACATAACAATCATTTCAAAATATGTTAAATATTTCCTTTTCTCTTTTGTGTCTAGCTACTGGCTAAAAAGATACAATGAAATCTTGAAAAGGGGCTAATGACATCCAAACACTTAATATCCTCATTTTGAGACTTTTATTAACTGCAATTAGTTAATTACCACTAACTGGTATGTTGGAGACCACAGTTATGAGAGTGTAGAAGAGATCGCAATATGTTCAGCACACGGTGTTTGTCCAGGGAATGCTACTGCTGGCGCTGTGTACTCCTTTTCTCTAACGATGGGATGAAGAGCCACTCTTGCTCTGCATTCACTGCAGAGGCGGTTTTGCCCACGATGTTCACTGATTTATGTTATATCCCACTCAAGTCTGTGTCTTTGACATATTTCTCCTTTCTGTTCCTCTAGGTGTTTAACAGATGATTCACCAAGAACTGAAGCTGAGAGCTGGACCTGCACACCCAACTGAAGATTTTTTTTTTTTAATTTGAACGTTCTTCTTTACTTTGAAATACTGAATCTATTTCTGGATAGGTTATAATAACAAAATTGTTCTTAAAGTCACAAATCTTTTCAGAGATACGAGCATTCTATTAATGCAGTCATTACCTCAAATGTAAAGAGAACATGAAGTTACACAGATGCATACAAATATAACAATGAGCAAAAAGTCAAAAATGAAGAAAGATTGATACCAGTAACATGAGCTTTCAAAGTGGAAATTAAAATCTCAACTAGTCTGATAGTTGTATTTTTTTTTTTTACATAATGCTGTTTAGATGTCTTATAAGAATTTAAATGGGAAAAATGAATAAATTCCTGTGGGACCAGACTTACAGTTCCATGGCTAGATAATTGCTTTTAGAAGAGGAAAAAAATATGAACATGTCTTTTGTAAGATATTCAAAGATAAGTATTCAGTGTCTCAGACAAACCAAATGAAGCAAGCTATTTCCTAAAGGCAGTGTTAAGGATTTCTAGATATTATCTGCCATCTGAGCTACAATATTAAATATGTTAATTTCTCTGGAAACATTCACTTCATTTAATCCATCCCCCACCCATTTTGAGAATAAAGGACTAGGATTTGATATGTAATTCTGCATGGAACTCAATATCCAGGAGCAGTTCTTTATGCCAATGTTAAAAAAAAAAACAAAAACAAAAAACTCATTTTAAGTCAAAGTTAACATAGCTACTTGAGGCCTTATAATGTGACATGTGTTCTGCTTTTTAATATCTTCATAAATCTTTCTTCACCATAGAAAATCACAGCCATCAACACTAAAGAAATATTACTTTTACCTTCACTTTCTCTTTCTTTTGTTCGATTTTTCTCAGTCATTCTTTAATGAATGATGACAGTTTTATGATTCAGTTAACTATAAGTCATTAGACAACATAGTAAAGAAATGTGATTTCCTCCACTAATTCAAAATTTGCTATTAAGATGGATCCTTCTTTATGTATCTGTGTCAAGTTGTCTAGATGAGCAGTGGTTTCTTCCTCCTCACAATAGCCTGTGAGATTCTTAAGAAAATATTTTGAGAATTATCAGAACTTCACTAAATGAAAAGCATCTTGGGATGGAGCTTAGATTGCTTTTAATTCACAAGTGTTTTTTTAAATTTTAATCCATATTCTTATTCTTATGAAAATCATAGTTTGTTTTTATTAACAATAAAAGTAAGATTAAAAAAGAAGTGAAAATAATATCTGACAAGGGCTGGATTACAGCTCTTAATAAGTCACCATGTGTCTTTCTGTGCCTTTCACACTATGACACAACTACAGTGGATCTTCTAAGCACATCACACACATTACAATGCACTGAAAAACTACCATATGTGTATACATATAAACATGCAGATTCACACACATTTTCCATAACAAATACAAGTCTGAGTTATTTTTCTTTCTCTCCAGTTTGTTCATATATCTATATGTGCCTCTTGTCTTTACTTGAGAGTATAAATATGTTTAAATAGATTGATACAGAATATCCTTGCCATTGTCCTTTAAATAAATTTCACATCCTCCCTCTAGGAATCAAGCTTTTTGAAACAGCACAAGCTGTGATCTCCACTTCCTCAGTACAGATCAATTCTCACTGGAGCTTCTTATAGTACTTCATTCTACAAAAAAGTGTCCTGAATTAAGGAAAAACTCCAGTAGTCTTTTTGTACAAACCTAATAAACATTTTTTCTATTGTATAAAACCCAGGTTGCACTGAATGATTTGCTTATTGGTGTTACTTTCATTTACGCATTTCTATATTCCTTTTTTCTTTTGGCTTCATCTTCCCCCAAATCATTGTCATACAACTACTTACTCTTAATCTACTACATGAACTGTGGTGTCTTCAATAACCCTCCCCGCTTCTTTCTCTATGTTTACTTCCTGTGAAAGACCTTAGTTCCTCTCTAAACTATCTGTATGATAATTGTTCCAACTCTACTCTTTCAGAACTTTAATTTGCATTGTCAGATTAAATGAGATGGCATCCTGGAATTTATGCCAGATCTTATTTTTTCTAGTCAGTTTCTAAGTTCTGACAAATTTATCTACTAGGTATTATTTTTTACACATATTTGACCTCTGTTATAGACATATCAATTAATTGTCTTCTCTTATTTTATTTATAAAATAAATTACTCTCATAAGCTGTCAGCCAACCTTCTATCTTTAAGATGCTTTCCATATAGCTGTTTATTAAAAATTCAAAAACATCAACTGTATGCCCATTAATTTTTTTCCTGCTTCTGCCTCCTTGAGTGCTGGGATTACAGGCATGAGCCGCCATACCTGTCACTGTGGTATGTAGCTCTGAGTGCTGGTGGGCGTGAGTCTCCACACCCAGCCTTGTTGTATGCGGTTACCAGGGATCAAATCCATGTCCTTGTACTTGAAAGGCAGGTGCTGGAATCACTGAGCTAAATCCCCAGCCCAGTGCCTATTAAAATTTAAATAAATGTTTACTTCTTTCTGCATATAGAGTGAATTCTCTTAAAACCTAGAGGAGCTTGAAAGTCTTCCATTAGGCTGTCTCAGTACCTCACCCACTTTGGCCTTCACTCTGTCATTACTCACACAATGTTCTAGGCTTTCTCATGGACCTCTTTTTTTTATATTGTTTCATGAAACACCCTTCACTTCATTCATCCTTTTCAGAGTTTCTTTACTTGCAGCTATCACAAATGTTTTCTACCTTTCAGAACTCTCTGCCTACTGTAAACTTAATCTTCCATGATACAGAAAGTCTTGTTTGTTTGGCTGCATATTTAGCAAATGTATAAAAAATAGCCTAAGATCAAAGATCGTTTGTCACTTTCCTTTTTACCTGTTGGGCCTGGTATAATCCACTCTCTACATAGTAGGTATCAATACATACCTGTGGCCCTCATAATAAAATGAGCATCTGAACATGCTATAATGTGTCCTAATGCATAGAATTTGCAGAGTTCACTAGAGATGATGGAAATCATCACCATGGCAGATACAAATTCCAGTATATCATGATTGCCCTATGTCAACTTCCAACCAGGTCCTATGGCCACCCTTTTACCTCTCCTTGATACGTGTTCACTTTCTGTACCTAATTCTCTGGTCACAGAGCAACCATCAAGCCCTCTGTTTGTGCTGTACTTGCAGACATTAGCATAGCTGTCTTTCTCGCAGATCTACCAGAGTAGAGCATTTAGTCATAGAGGCTACATGGACAGAGTGCCTGACTTTGCATCTAGACAAGGTCACTACAACCAGTAGCAAAATGCTGTGTCTTCTTCTGCTTCCATTACTTATATATCATATATGGAGGTTAATGTTGTTCACTGAAAACGTTTTTGATCCTGAGTAGAAAAACACATATAAAGAAGGGCAAGGATAAGGAAGCTAGAGAACATACTGGTTAAGGCAGGTGCATGATCTCAAAAATAATATAATGTTCTGTGTATGTTGGAGAGTGGTAAAAAAAGAAATGGAACTAAATACAATGGTCATAAACTAAGTGGATGACAGACATATTTAAAGCAAGCTTTGCATTATTGGAGAAATAAGTAACTTCTAATTAAATCTATGTATGAAATGATAATTGAGTTAGATCATAACATAAGACATTGTGGGAGGACAGTGCATAAAGGTGAGGATGGAGGACGGGGGGATCGGTAGGCAGGTAATTTGGTGCAGAGCCGATTGAAGCATAGCCTGGCACACATGGCCTCTGGAAGCCAAACTGAAGCATGTGAACCACAAGTTACAGAATTCAAATTTTACTTTAAATGTGATAATTATTGGCTCATTATTAATAGAAGAGTCAGGAGATTAATATTTTGTCTAGAATTATCACTCTGACACCAATCTTCAGTTGCATTGGAGGAGAAACAAAATCTACAGGTGGAAAAATCAAGTAGAAAATATTTTAATAAAATTATAAAACGTGGGTTTGGTAAAAGGGTCGAAATAGAACTACAGTAAAAGACACTGCCATGCTTTTATTGCTCTAGAATGAAGTGCTATTTTATTAAAATCTTGCCCAAATATGCAGAAGTCTTTCAAATTTAGTAAAGCATACCAAAATTTATATCTTTTAAAAGCATCAATTAGTTCTTCATAAGCCTTTATTTATTTAACAAAGGAAAGTGAAAGAAAATTCAGAAATTTCAGATGCATTCGAGAAAAAATGGCAGTTGTCAGCTTCACACGCTCCATTACCTGCTCTCCCCGAACGGACAGTGAACAAGCAGACACCCATCACTGCTCTTTGACTTGCAAGATTCCCTCCAAATGTCCACATCCTTTGGTTTCTCTCTTCTAAATACTGTTAAATAAAATTGTTATTTCACTTGCTACACCTGCTATACTTTGACAGTTAATAGTGTTATCTACTTAGTAAAATCCGTGACATTAGAAAACTCAGCAGATGTCCTAGGGCAGAGACACAAACCTCATCATGAGCAAATTCAGGAAGGAATTTTAATACCAATTTGTCACTTTAGTTTTTTTTTTTTTTTCCTGCTTCATCTGTCTTGTAATTAAAGGGCCAGGGTGCAGTGGTTTGAATATGGAATGGCTTCTAGATTTTGACACTCTGGTGAGGGCGTGTTGTAGACTATGTAATTCACAGTCACCCTTTCGTGTACTTCATCTTTGGGAAATTTGTAATTCAAAAAGCCTCAGGAAAGAGCTTTTGCGATGAAATATTTGAAACAGATTATCTCCATAAAACTGTTGCCCCACTAGATTTTAGAATATCTGAAATAATAATTAGGCACAGCACTTTGGATTGTGGTGGCCATTGATAGATTCTTTTATCATCCTTTACACCAAGAAAGCTGCAATTGTTTGTTTCTCTGAGACAATAACAGATCTTTAATGTGTGATAGATTTGCCTTTATGTCATTAATCACAGTTCCATGACTGCTCCAGGCACGAGTTGTGATCCTCCGGAAATCATGGGAAGGAGAAATAGAAGTGTGTGGATGCTTTTAATCATGACATGACTGTCTGTCAGGACTTTGGGACACCAAGTCAGAAGATCAGAACTCACCATCAGTTCTGCCATCTACTAGACAAATTATCTCGGGAAGTGCTCTAACATCTCTCAGTCCTATTTTCCTCCAGTTTGAAAAATTCCTAAAATGCTCTGGGAACTAAATGAATAGTGTGTAGTGTGGTTTACTCCTTCCCAAACAAGTAACTCAAAAGTTTAATATTTAGTAAATAATTTAACACAGTCATGTAGCATTTGGGAATATAGTCTTGAGAAATCAAAGAAGTGTGCATTCAGTACTCATCTCTCTGGTTGAGCTTCTACTCTATGTCATGTACTTTTTAGGCAAAAATCATAAAGCAATGAGTGAAATAAATTTCCTTTGGGAGCTTCTGCTCTGGTAAACATAGATTAATTATAAGATAATAAAAATATATGTCATAATATTTCAAGACTAATATGCTTCTTGAAGCAAGATCAAGGAGAAAAAGGGGAGATCAAAGCTATGGGAAAAGCTCTCTAAGTTAACTGAATCAATAGTAAAGTGTTTATAATTATACAAAGGAGTTTATGCCATAGGTTACAGGACCAGGGTCAGACAGTACAGAAAGACTATCAGCATGCTGCAGAGTCTGATGGCCAGGGCTACTCAGTCCAGGAAGGAGGAAGTGATAGAAAGAGAGGGCAGGGGCACCCTGAGGCAGAACGTGTAGAAAGCCATGGGGAACCTCTGAGGAGAGCCCATGTTGAAAGCTTTGGAGAAACTGAAATCAGACACATATAAGTGATGACTGCAAAGATGGCTCCTCTCTGGAGCACTGGGTTTATACATGTAAAATACATCCAGCCAGGAGCTTTTTCAATGCAGGATGATATGGTCCTTCTCCAGATGGTATGGCCTTCTGTCATCCATCCAGAATGATGCTACACATTGAGGTGAATTTCCTCTCTAGCTGTACCAGTCCATGTACCAACAGTCTGGGGAGACTCACACAGACACATACAGAAGTGAGCTTTGCTAACATATCAGGAATCCCCCAGTCTGGGAAATTTGACAATCATCATTCACCATTATCAATTTAGCGATGAAAAGTATTTTAAACTTTTGAGCAATACCAGAAAGCTGAGAAATTTAGGAGAGCATTAGCATATGTTCACTTGTTTGTGGGAAGTTTCTGTTAGGCAGAATAAAGACTGTATTTCATGGAGGTTAAGTGTGTTTTAAAGAGATGCCTTGAGTATCAAGTTGACAAGGGACGCAATATAACATTTTTTTTGTGCTTTAGTTCTTACTATTCACGGAATGCAGCATTTTCAGAGTTATATCCTCACCCTCCCACCCATTTTTCCTTACATTTCCCTTTGAGCTAGGATCTTACAAACTTGCTTAGGCTGAGGCAAACTTGCACTCCTCTCGTGGCAACCTCGAGGAGTGCACGGGTTACAGGTGAGCGTCCCCGTATCCTGCTGGAACTTGACAGTTACACTAGATTGTCAGCTGGACTGGCTTGGGATCTTGCTGGGAGATTAGTAGACCACATTCCCAGGTATGTCTGGGTGGACGGAGTATTCTGGAACCCTGCACTCTGGCACTGTTGCTCTCTTCTGCTGTTGGCTACCACAAAGTGAACAGCACCCCTCCCCCTGCCTTTTCGCCATGATGTTTCTGCCTTGGAACCAATTGACTATAGTTAGAAACCTTAGAAACCATAAACCAAATTCAACAGCTCCTCTTGTAAGTTGCTGGGTTTAGGTATTCCATACCAGCTATAGGAAAGGAGACTAATGCAGTTGGTAAGGAAAGAAACTCATATAGTAAAAATTTGAAAAGAAATATGTAGGTGAATCCAAGCTTTAGAAATAGACAAACTCATTAGTAAAGAAAGAAAATGGCCATAAAAATGGATTTGAGATAAAAGACATCTAGATAGATCAGTCCTGATACTTATTAACTAGTACCAAATTATATTCCTCAAAAGCTCTCAGAGTTATTTAAAATCCAAATTTATTGAAATTAGAAAAAAATGTTCAGGATGTATACCTGAAAAAATTTTCTAAGAAAAGAGCTGAGGCATAAAATGAAAATCTCATATAGATTTCTTTTTGACATACAGGATATCAGATGCCATTGATAAAAATGTTTCATGAATACTGTTAAGTATTCAAATAATGGAACACTACACAGAAATTATATTGAAGGAATTATTAACCAA
>PVIR01040417.1:0-13336 GCA_004026965.1 Petromus typicus | reverse complement strand
AAAAAAAAAAAAAGAGGAAAAACAACTGATGTGGGCCACTGACCTGAGCTGAATGAACACACAGGAGTGCTTTTCTCTCTGTCCTACTCTTGAGTAAGCCCTTCACCCTGCCCATTCTGCTCTCTCAGTTTCATGATGCCTACACCTTGCTGAAACCACAGGTTCCCCCGGGGATTTCTGAGCGCCCCCAGAAGGAATCACGGGGGGCGGAGGTAGGAGGGTGCTGAAATAATGACATCACCATGCAATGGCAGTGGAGAGCCGGGAGCGCATGCTAAACAACCTCACCCCCAGGAGAAAACCAGTGGCCTTGAGGCTCCGTGTCAGCTGAGAGGTCCGCTGCTGACGTGTCCATTGGCAGTAGAGCATTACATGAAATTGCAAAGATAGAACCTTATAAAAATTCATAAGCTCATGGAACACCCACTGGACTGTATAGACTAGGGTGCTCATGGTCGGGATTTTGTCAGGCTGTAGACGAAAGAAACCTTAAATCTCCCAGGCCTTCCTTAAGTGCCTACTGTACGCTTGTACCTTGTGGAGCTCCTCCTGTACTAATTGACTCACCTACACATACAGTGCTGTGATGCAAAGTATTGGTTTATAGAGGCAGAAACTGAGGCTTAAAGAGGTTTATAAAATCACCCCACAGAGACTCAGGCCCGGATCTGTGTAACACCAGTCGGGGGTCTGCAGCCCTTCACAGTGCCACCCGAACCAGAGGCCCTCCATTTGATCTGCTCCTCTCCACATCCTAGACAGCACTAAGTGTCACCTCCTTCACGTGGGTGAGCCAGCCCACTCACCTCTGTGACCACCACTGAGTGAAAATGTCCTGGGCCTCGAAGGCCTCTGAGCCTTGTTTTTCTCATCTGTAAACCAGGGTCCCGCTCTCCATGGTGGGAACAGGAGTTCAGCACAGGACCTGGCCAATATCTGCTTGGTTACCAGTTCTAGAGGAGACTCATAGGCCCAGCACAGCTGCTGTGAAAGAAGAGCTGGTTATTAGAGGGGGTCCCCAAGCAGTAAAGTGTGAACAGGAAGCTCAGAGGCCTCCGGTTACCCAGGATGCACCTCCAGGCCACTCCCTTGGACATTCCCTCCCTTTCACGTTGATGCCTCCCACCTTTGCCTGATCTGTCCACCAGAGGGATTTCTGTGCGCTCTGATGAGAGCTTTTCTACCTTCCATCGCCTCATCTTTCAAGGCATTCATCTTAATCCTCCTTATGCCTACTCACTGACGTCTTTGTTTTACCTCTCTCTGCGAGCACCCCAGCTGCTGCACACTTACCAGGACACACTGTACCTTGTACTTGTGTAGTGGGACACGGAACAGTCGAGCAGCATGGGCTGCAGGAGGACGAGCTCCACAAGGGCAGTCCCTGCATCTGCTTTCTTTCTCCTCCTTATCCCAAGCCCAAGCCCTGCCCAGCATATAGTAAGTGTGCAGTGACTGTATCTAACTGTATCCTAAATGAGAGAATGAGGGAGGAGGTGATTAAGCACCAGGCAATATGGCTTGAACAGACAGTGGCTCGGTGTACAGAGGATCTACTGATGTTCAAGGGGAGGGAGTCACCAGACAGACCATCTACCAGGCTCCCTGGGAGTCAGGGTAGATTACAAGAAACTTTTCTGTGACACAGTTTACATGCATCATTTCATTTCATCCTCAAAGGGACCAAGATGCTGAAGTGGAAACTCATTTGACAGATGAACACCAACTTACCTGGTTACTCAGCTAGGGAGGGATTCTGACCTAGGTCTCACTGACTCCAACCCACCATCACTTTCTTAGCCTGGAGACCCTTCAAGTGTGGTAGTTAAGGGAAGGGGCTCTGATACCAACAATGTCAATTCTTATCCCTGTCGCCCTATTTCTAGCAGTAAGAACTCGGATAATTTAAAGGCTCTCAAAGTTATCAGTATCTTGGGGGCCAGGGATATAGCTCAGTGGTTCCGGTGCCTGTCTTGCAAGCACAAGGGCCTGGGTTCAATCCCTGGTTAACCACATAACAATACTGGGCGTGGAGACTCACGCCCAGCAGCAATCAGTACCGCATACCACAGGGCCAGGCGTGGTGGCTCACGCCTGTAATCCCAGCACTCGGAAGGCAGAAGCAGGAGGATTGCTGTGATGTGAGTTTGAAGCTGAGCTCAGGGCCAGCCTGAACTACAAAGCGAGACCCTGTCTCAAAAAAAAAGTTATCAGTATCTTAGCTTAGGATTTCCACTTCAAAGGTGACTGTAAGAATAAGTGAGATCATATAAGTTGACCATGAGTCAACATACAGTATGTCTTTGGTGGTGGCAGTAGTATAGAGCCATGGTGGTAGTAGTAACAGTAGTGCTAGGGTGATCTTCTTTTCGGTGAACTTAGTGCTAATTTGAAAGGTTCAAGTTGGCTTCTCAGTTTAACCTCTTCCACTCTGGGAGACTGAATAAGAACTGGAGTGGTATCGGGGTTAAATTCCCAGGGAGAACAATCACCTTGAAAATGGTGTTTTGGAGAGGCCAGGTGCCCTTATGAACAGAAGAGCTGCAATTCCAAGGCATGGCCACAAGGTGGGGCAGTAATTGGACATCCCTGCCATCTACATAGAGGATTGGATTAAGAGCTGGGAGGAGCCTGAGAAAGCACGAGGACCCCAATAAATCAAGAAGAGCTGGCTACTCGAGCTTTAGACGTGATTCACTCTCAGCACTTCAGAGAGACACGGGAGAGTAAGCAGTGCAGGTGCAAAACAGGAAGAGAGCAATAGAGTGACCCACACGAAACCAGCTCTCAAACTCCTTTCCACCTGACTGACGATGCTGGGACCGGAAGTAAACGCCACAGTTCTCTTTCTCTCATTCATTTAAACTCTGTGTTATAGGGAAAGTGTCACAGAGTTGAGATCTGGACCGAAACACGATGACCACAGGATGTGGAGTTTATTAAAGGCAGAGTCATGTTTGAAGAACCATGTACACACGGAGAACCAGAATAGGGTAGACAGTTGAGTGTGACTGTGGGTGTCAAGATGAGGCCTGGGGCCTAGGAACGAAAAAGACCCGGATTCTGGGGCCGGGGATTTAGCTCAGTGGTTCTGGGGGCTGCTTTGCAAATGCAAGGGACTAGGTTCGATCCCAGGTAACCACATATAACAATGCCAGGTGTGGAGACTCACACCCACCAGCAATTAGAGCCATATACCACGGTGCCAGGCGTAGTGACTCATGCCTGTAATCCCAGCACTTGGAAGGCAGAGGCAGGAAGATTCAGGGCCAGCTTGAACTACAAAAGCGAGACCCTCTCTAAAAAAAAAAGACGTGAATTCAAATTCTAACTCAATGATCTCAGTCAAGGTTACTAATCCCCGTGTGGCAAGGTGGTTTTGCAGATTAAATGAGATACTGTCTGTGGAGTACTTCGCATGCTCCCAGTAGTAGCTCCACTAGCTGCTGAAAGTAAGTGCAGCTTTCTTATTGTGGTCATTATTGTTACGTCGGCATAATGGCGAAGAGAGGCAGATTGTAACACCAGTGCCTACAATTCCCGAAGGTGAGTGTCTGCGGGAGGCTGTCCTGGATGTCTCTCTTTGCTCAGTGCTAAGGTTCCTTACCTGTTCCCTCCCCTCTGAACCAACTCACCCACTTTCTTTACAGAGACACTGACATGGAACAGAAGGGACAGTTCAAGAATCTATCTTGGTTCAGTGAATTTAGGCATTTGTTTTTTCAGGGCCATTTCCTGAGAGACAGGACCAAAGGGAGGCAGAAGTTACTCTAACGGTGAAGGCAAGGAAGAGAGCAAGAACTGAAAGTCCTGCTTAGATAAACTCTAGAGAAGCTGGTGGGACAAAGTTCTCTTCTAAGTAGATGCTCCGGCCTCCTAGGTCTTCCTAGGCTTCATTGCTGTCTCGGCCTTAGGAGTCTCTGTTTTCTCATCTGGAACGTGAGGGTATGAAATGAGCGGGTTACCGAGGTCTTTTAAGGACCCTGGACACGCCACCAGGTACAGGTTCCTCCACCTGGGAGGATCTGGCTCCTTTGCAGTCACTAACCCCTCATGTGGCCAGGGGCCCTGTCGTGTGTCCCCTCTGCACCTTAACTTCCCCAGCACGGATGACCTCGCAGGCCACTCCAGATGAGCTCTAAGGACTGTCCCAGTGGGACACTGATGCCACTTCTGGGGTTTCTGCCTGCTCTGCCCTCACCCTCACTCTGACCTCTTCGGGGTTAGAGTGGTGGCTGGGTTTCACTTCTCTTTCTTTCTGTCCATGCTGGGGACTTTCATGACGATACACTCCTCCAGAGGTGGCCTGAGGCGTGGAGGGTGGGTGAAGAACAAAGTGACCGGCAGCTGCCCTCGCTGGAAGATCGCCACCCCCTGCGCACAGCTGTTGCTTCCACCACGCACACTTCATTTTTAATCGGCAACATTAGTGCCCCTAAGGAAGTTTGAAAGGGCAGCTCTATTATTAAACATTAGTATTATCATCTATTATTAAATTATCATTCTCTATATTAAACATCTCTATTATTAAACAGCTTTATTGTTAAACATTATTATTAAACATCTCAAGCAGAAACTTAGACAAATGGATTTCTTTGTTGCATGTTACAAATCGAGTTCCTGCCGTCTCTTCATCTCAGAAATGGTGGGGGGGATTTAGTTTAGTGGTTCTGGCGTCTGCCTTGCAAGCGCAAAGTCCCGAGTTCGATCCCCTGTACCACATACCATGATGCCAGTCACAGTGACTCACACCTTTAATTCCAGCACTCAGGCGGCAGAGGGAGGAGGATTGCCATGAGCTAGAGGCTAGCCTGGGCTACATAGTGAGCTCAGGGCCAGCCTGAACTACAAAGTGAGACCCTGTCTCAAATGTTAAAAATTTAAAAAAAGAAATCCAAGAGGTCTTGGGGGCACTTACCCCCAGAGAGAGGGGGAAGAGGGGCATTTGTTTAGGTTCCTACCTTACTCTGCTTTACCTTCATTGAACTTCTGGCTGAGCATTTTCCTTACAACCAGAAGCTTTTGAATAATTAATATTTGCGAAGCTGAATGTTGACCTTCAACAGCTGGTGACTTGTAGACCCAAGAGTGTGGCCTTGAAGGCAGGGTCTTGAGGAATGGGGTGGCTGCAAATCACTGAAAATGAGGTAGAGTGGAAGCTGCCTCCACAGCGACATATCATCCACTGGAGCATTTTCAGAGAGCTCCTTAGGTAGGCCCTGGGCCTGGGAGCAGAGCAGTGATGAAGCAGTGGCCGTGTGTGTGTGTGTGTGTGTGTGTGTGTGTGTGTGTGTGTGTATGTATGTATGACAAGATGACAGACTAGTGAAGGCTTAAGGGAAGCATGCCATGCAGATATTTGGAGAAGACAGTCCTAGGGCAGAGAAACAGCAAGTGCAAGGGCCCTGGGGCAGGAATGTATCTGGGATGATCCAGAAATAGAAAGGAAGTTATATAGCTGGAACCAATAAATCACACAGGGATTTTGTTGAGTGAGATTGGAAGCCATCGGAAGCCATTCTCTCTTATCAGCAGAGAAGAACACGATCTCATGTTTGCCTGACTGTGACCTCTCTGGCTGCACTGCAGAAAGCAGAGTGTGGAGCAAGGAAAAGTAGAGAGACCAGCTGTGATGACAGGAAAGATGTCTGGCCTTACAGAGACAATGTTGAAAGAGGTAACAGGAAGTGGTCGAATTCTGGGTTGCTACTGAAGGGAGATCCAGCAGAATTTGTAAAGGGTCCGACAAAGGTCTAAGGAGAGAAATGGCGGGTGGGTCCTTGTTCGGGGACATGAGCAGCTAGAAGCTTGGATGGCCATTTGTGGAACTGGAAGAGGTTATAGGAGAAACTGGTATGTGAGGAAAAAACAGGAAACTGAGTATGAATGACTGAGGCAGAGGGATGAGTTGGCACACCATGTCACCGGGACTGGGGGTGCAGCTCCGTGGTAGAGCTGCTGTGTAGCATGTAAGAGTCACGGGGTTCAAGCTCAGCACTGGATAAACAAAAACAAAGTTAGCCAGACTGTGCAGCAAGGTGAGGTAGGGTCCCGAGTTTTGAGTGGGAACACTGGGCTTCAAGTCCCACACCTCTCTCTCGTGAACTGATGCAGGGTACTGTGCTTATGCTTTCTACCTTCTCAGCTTCACAATGTGGATGTATTTGTGTGCTTTGTAAAATGCAAAGCATCACAACCAGAGACAGAGGTCAGGTAAAAGGAAATCAAACTCTGGACAAAAATAAGAGCTGGGTTTGCAGGTTTTAAGCCAGCTATGTAACATCAGGCATGTGTCTTAATCCCTGGAGATCTGATTTCCTTGTATGTAAAATATCACTTCTCGCCTTACCCGTTATCATGAGGGACTCTCAGACAAGATTTTTAGAGCTTCTACACAAGTTCTTGCATACAGAAAGAATTCACTACACTACACTCTTTGTACACATAAATAGCATGATCAGTATGGCACATTTATTTGAAGTGTGTAGTCATCTATACAAAAATTGAGGGTGCCTATCCAATCTGGAGATATATCAAGGTATTTTTCACAGCGGGTTGTAATGTAACATTAGTAAATGACTTGTTAGATATTCGTTTGTGCAATCTTATACGATACTTTGAGAGGTTATGAGCTCCCAGGAAACTGCTAGAAGCTAATGAAGTCATAGGAGGGTCACCAAACATCCTTGAGATGAAAGAGCTCATCTTGTTTTCCTCTGTGTCTTCCATTGCAGGCCTGCTTCCATGAGCATGCCTGGGAGGGATTAAGGGGGAAAATACATCGGATGAAATAAAGAGAACTTGGAGATTATTTTGTTCAGCCACTTTCATTTAAAACTAAGAAAACCAGAGCCCAGGGAGGGCCATGTACTTGCCAGAGTGACCCAGCAAGTGCAAAGCGGATCTGTGGCTAGCATTGTGCCCTCTTGTCTCTGGGGTCAGTGACCTCCCGAGATTCCACCTCCCCTAGACACTGAACGAAGGAAACCAGTCACGGTGAAATCTAGATTTCTGATGGACTTGGACCCTCCGATGGGCTCATCCATCTGACAAAGATCCAGAGGTTTCCTTGTGATGACAATAGGATAGAGCGAGGCTCCTGAATGGTCCCTTGAGCTTCTGGGATTTCTCTGGGGCCTGCAATGTTTGCACTGGTCTAGACATTTTCCACCAAACCTCCTGGCAAATATTTGAAGGCCTCGATACAATGCCATACAAATAATCATATCTAAAGCTCTCCCATGTAAACAGCCTGAAGTCCTTGGTCAGTCAGCAGGGATCCGAGAGAGAAAGAGAGAGAGAAAGAAAAACACCCAAACTGCCCTCCTCGAGACAGTTTTTAGGGGGGAAATCTCAAAGACAACCTAAAAAGCTGCCCATTTTGGTTGCAGTTAAAGTCATAATTTTCACTGACAGCTAGAAGCTATTTGTGCGTGTGTGCGTGTGCGCGTGCACGTGCGCATGTGCGTGCGTGTGTGCGTGTGCATTCATCTGCATATTAACAGCTTTTCCAGAGCACAGCAGAAGTTCCTTCTCCTAACAAATATCGTCTTAGTAGGGATCTTTTAAAGTTCAAAACTCATGAGTGTCCTGCTCTGTTCCAAGTGTCTCTTGCTTTAACACTGTAGTTTTAATGGAAAAAAAAAAAAGGAGAAAGACTGTGGAATTGAATTAAACGGTAAAACATATTTTTACTGTGGAGTTATTGTGTAGTTCAAAGAAGTTTCCTGTTCAGGGCAGAAAGAAAAAGTATTACTTCCTCCCATATTAGCAAAACTGACAGAAGCACTAAAGGGTGAAGGAGAGGGAAAAAGACGTGGAACTCAGCAATGGTTGTTAAAATTTATACCAAAAAAACAAAAACAAAAACACAGCTGGTAACCACAGATTAGAAATTCCAGGACTGCAGCCAGGTGTGGAGGCACACACTTCCAATTCCAGTAATCTGGGAGGCTGAGGCAGGAGGACTCCAAATTTAAGTCCACCCTGGGTAACTTAGCAATTTAGTGAGACTCTGTCTTGAAATAAAAGATAAATAAAAGGGGTAGGGATATAGCTCAGTACAATGGCTCTGAGTTAAATCCCCAGTATTACAGGAGTGAGTGAGGAGAAGGAAAATTCTAGAACCACTGAATCACCTGACTACCCCATATAAATAGAGACCTATAGTGTTGTTCTTTGTGCTTGTCTTATTTCACCATATCATGTATTTAAGATCCATCTAGGCTGTAGCATGTGTCAAAATTTCATCCCTTTTGTGGCATGCCAAGAGTATGCATCCATTTTATTCCTCTGTTGAAGGACACTTGGGTCACAACCACATTTTGGCTAGTATGAACGAGGCTACTGTGCACATGGGTGTGCTACTGTCTCTGATATTTACTAGTTTTGAAATTTTTAAAAAATGACCTTTTTAGAAAGAAAATGCTTACACAGATAAGAAAAGGAAATGATAGTGAAAATGATAAGCTTGGGGCTGGGGATTTAGCTCAGTGACACCACTCCTGCCTCGCCAGTGAAAGGCTCTGAGTTCCAACCCTGATACCAGGAAAAAAAAAAAAAGAAAGAAAGAAAAGTGATAGGCTTAAGGGTGCCTGCAGTTGTCACAAGGTCTGGAAATGCCTGTCAGTCACTTCCAGAAGGCAGGGGCCAGCTTCGTAGCTCTGTTCCCTGCACCAGCACACCCAGCACGTGTGTGTCTTTCTGTGGGTACTCAGGGAACATGAACCGCCTCTCATCCTAAAGAAATGACTGGACCAGAGCACCACCAGGACAAGCGACAAATCTTCCCAGAGGAAACCAAAGGCCTCATGGAACCAAGCAGAGGACTTGGCAGCAGTAGCTCACTGCGTGACCTTGGGCTCTTAATTTCTTAGGCCTCGATTTTTGTAGTTTTATGCAGCTGCTCTCCACTTGGTACGATCACAAGATTATCATGAAAATTCACCATTCATTCAGTTAGTCAACAAATACTACATACTCTGCAGGGCCCAGGGTTTGAGCAAATTCAAAATTAATTTCATTTGGTGAGCATTGCTATTTTCATGTGAACTATTTCGTGTCCTACTTTGTATTGTTTCATTTGGTATGTTCTACCTTGAAATACCTTGTCTAAGGAAAAGAAAAAGCAGCCAGCATTCTTACAAGCGGGCAGAACGGGACTTTCCTCCCTTCTGGTGCTCAACCAGGGTCTCTCCCAGCAAGAGACACCTCCAGGGTGTGAGCGTCTGGGAAACCATACCCGGCTCTGCTCACTGAAGAAGCTGGTGGCTTTTCCAATCCTCTGGGCCACCTCCAGCTGCAAGGAGAAGTTAATGAGGTGTGCGGAACAGTGATGGGAAAGGGTCAGGCTCACATCATTCCCGCCACCACGGCCAAGCAAGGCCTTGCTATGGCGAGAGACGTGGACCAGAAAGCAATCTCCACTTCATTAGCCAGTGGCTCTGAATGTGTGGAAACAGGCCAAGGTCCAGCCTATAGACTGTGACAGAGCATTCCTGCAACTCCGAGGGGTCCGAGCAAAGGCCAGCTCCAAAGCACACGCTCTGCCTCTACCAGGTGGCCCAGGAGGGGAAAGCCTTGCCTCTCCCTCTTGCCTCTCTCTTTGTTTCTCTCTCTTCCTTTCTGTCTTCAGTCTTTTCCTTTGTTTACTTTATTTTTCTTCCTTCTCGCCTTCCCTTTTATCTTTCTTCCTTTAAAAAAACTGTTATGTACTGATCTCCAGTATCACACCAAAAAAAAAAAAAAAATCATTTTTGGTGCCTTCTCTGTTTTCCTCCTCTTCTGTTTTTCCTCCCTCTCATCCTATACAGTGATAACATGATTCAAGTGCTTTTATTTTCAAATAATTTGGTTCTCAAACAGAAGTATTTGGCACAATTTTATTTTTATTTGCAAACTCTGTGTCAGGTGACAAACATCATGGTGGCCATCTTTTCCAAAATGGTGGAAGAAATTATTATTTTTTTATAATTTAATTTTATTTATTTCATTTTTTTTGTTACTGGGGATGAAACTTGTGACCTTGCACTTGTGAGGCAGATACTGGAACCACTGAGCCAAATCCCTGGCTCTTGTAGAAGAAACTAAGTTGGTGAACCAGGATACCACTGTACCTCTAACCAATTTCCCCTTATTTATTTATTTTTTTTTACATCTTAGAAAATTCCCAAGAGGTGCCCTCTGGAGGGCTCTAAATATATTTCTATTTACCCCAAAATAAAACAAAGTTAGCACTTCCTTCCTTGAGAACCGATGCCCCTGCATGGGGGTGTGCAAGATGGTACATGGAAAGAACAAGAGGAGAATCTTAGGACTTGTTGCACGTTTTATGTTAACTCTATATTTTTATTTTTGTCTTAATTTTGTAATGTACATAGAATGTTAGTGTGGGGTGCATGTCGTGAGTTCATTAATACAAATAATGGGAATGAGGTGTTTACATTTTTTTTCTTTTTTAACTGTATTGTACCTACCTGACCTTCACCGACCTCCTGCCTAAAAAAAAGCAAAGGCTCCCTGGAGGGTCTCCAGCAAAGAACCTCTGGGTCACTTTGTCTCTGGATGTGTCACCACCGGCAATCACAGCCATCATAGCTAGGACTGCTAGGAGTTTATTGACATGGAGTCTCTGAATCACTTGACTCATTCTATTAGGTAGATCCTATTTCCATCCCTACCTTAAAGATGGGTACATCTTTAAAGAGTTTGAATACATTACTCATATACAACTCTTGGATCCAAAGTTCGGATTCTGGCATTTTGACTCTAGGAGAAAGGAAAAATTAGAAAACAGTTAGTTATTTAATTGTGTCAAATCGAAATCCCAAGAGTTAACTTTAGATGATTGTAAAGATCAAAAGAGATAATGGTACAAATTTCAGCACAGTGGTATAAGCATACAGTAGATAGCTACTTCTAGTGCTTGATGTCTAGTGCTTGAAGCTTCTAGTGCTTATGCATTCTCTAAACACTAAATTTTAAAATAGCACACACTTCCTTAAAAACTTTCAATGGGTCCTCTCTGCCCAAGGCGAGACGTTCAGACCCACAGGCCAGGCGCTCCACGTCCCCCAGCAGCAGTCCTGCCCTTGCTCTCTGTTGTCACCTGTTTGTTGTGGTCACTAATGCCTGCCTTTGCCATTGGCCTTGAGGACTAAAGGAACAGGGGAAGTTCTCGGTATGTTATAAATCTCGGTACAGATATACTTTACATGTCAGACACTTCCTTGACAGAAGGACTTTGAAAGCACACCCTCTCCCTCTCCCTCTCTCTCTCTTTCTCTCTCTCTCTCTGATAGAATTTGTGGTGACTGCTTAGGGTGCCTTCTGGGTGCTTCCCCTTCAGTCTGGGTGGGCCAAAGGCTTGGAAGGCTCCAAAGCACAGAAGTTGGCCACTTATCATGGATTAGGGGGTCCTCAGTCCAAGCCCAAGGCTTTAATCATTTATGGGCTCGTAGGTCACCTGTTATCTTCTTTAAAAAAATAATTTTATGTTTAATATACTAAGGAGTAATCTATCAAGGTCTTACACGTGTTCTCTACCACTGAGCCACTCCCCAACCCTCTCCTATTTTACTTTAGACAGGATCTCATTACATGGTCCAGGCTGGCCTGAAACTTGTGATCCTCTTGCCTCAGCCTCCCGAGTAACTGAAATGACAGGTGTGTTCTACAGTGCTACGATCTTCCCTCCATTTCCTCAGCATTAGCGTGTGGGTGACAGTGCCGGCCTCATGGACTTACGGGGAGGAAAAGAAGGGAGAATGCAATTATTGGGCATGACGATGATATTTATTTTAATATTAATCTGAAAACAGATTCCAGGAAAATTTTTGAAAAGATGATTTCCTTTTTACCTAAGATCTAGAAACTAGCCTGCCTCATTGATTTAGTCAGCATCCATGGAATAGATCATACTGTGCCCTGGCTTCACCATGGATTCAGGAAGCATTCTAGGGCACCTACTATGTGCAGGCCCACTACCCACATTTCAT
This sequence comes from Petromus typicus, assembly GCA_004026965.1. Classification (NCBI taxonomy): domain Eukaryota; kingdom Metazoa; phylum Chordata; class Mammalia; order Rodentia; family Petromuridae; genus Petromus; species Petromus typicus. The sequence goes on along the minus strand of PVIR01040417.1, from coordinate 1,340 downwards.
GGGTGTTGCAAAGGAAGAAAAAGGAGTAGGTTTTAGGTGGAATGAAGGCTTTGATGCTAGGTGTAGTATTTATTAGTTTAATATCAGACTAGGTCATTCACTGGTTATTAATTTAATCTTTTACAAGCTATTGGAAACACCCTATGTTAAACACGACCTACCAGAAGCATGTGGGTTGTCGAATCAAAAGGAAAGAAATCCCTACCAAAGTTCATCTGATGGCAACGTGATGGGGGAAAGAAAGACTTGGAGCTGGAAGGGATTCCTAGGAAGGAAGCCAATGGCTGAAATGAGTGGGATTCGAGGTTTCCCTGAATCTATTTATCTCCTCCCAGAGCTCCCTAAAGGGCTTCAGATAGAGTGAACATTTGAGAATTTTGGTAGTAAACTTATCTCACAAGATACGAATATAGAAGGACAGGGTGCAGAAAGGAGGGGACCCATAGCCATATGCTATGATGAGCAAGAATTTAATTTGTGCCCTGCTTGTGTCAACCCCATGCAAAATGTCTTTCTGTATTAATTTATTTAACTCTCCTAACAAACCCGTGAGGCATAAAGCCCATTGTTATCAACATTGACATATGTTCATAATATAAAGGCTAAAAAAAAAAAGTAATTGACCAAAATCAAACTCTGCCCCCTCCCCCCCAACTTACTGGTCTTTTTGACTCCAAAGCCAGGATTTCCCTGGTCTCTGTGTTGCACCTCTTGGGAAAATAATTTTCCTCCCAAATTAGTCTGCTTCCTCATCCCAAAAGACCAGGAAGGTGACTTCTAGGCTCTCTTTGGTATCCACAGGTTTTTTACCTGGATAAGCGTTTCATCCAGGGTTGACAAACTGTTTGTATCAGTAAAATTTTATTAGGACATAGTCGTAACCTATTTTGGCATTGTCTATAACAGCAAATTGCACAGTTGCCCCAGAGAATTTCTGGCCCACAAAGCCTAAAATACTTAACTGTCTAGCGCTTTTACAGAAAAAAAAAGTTTGCTGGCTGAAATATACTGATGGATAGATTTTTAAAGGCAATGAATTCTGTGTGGGGAATAGAAAAGATTCTGGAGGGTCACATATTAACTGTAAACAGTGGAGGGAGTTAGAAGGTGACTTTTCATTTTATACTTGGGATTTATTTGTTTTTGCCAAATTATATCTTACATGCACCAATACACACAGATCCTACACGTAAAGTACCCCGTTGTGTCTTTTATCCTGATTAAAATATAAAAACCTTTCTAGTACTCCAGAAACCTCTCCCACTACAGGTTACTCTTCGCACTTTAGAAGTTTCAATAAATGTAATCACACAGTATCAATCTTTTTTTTTTTTTTTTTT
>PVIR01040416.1:0-13345 GCA_004026965.1 Petromus typicus | reverse complement strand
TGTGAAGTTTTCTGCCATTATCTCTGTGAATAGCTTTTTGATGTCTTTAGCATTGTCTCCTGCTTCCTCAGTGACTCCAATAAATCGTATGTTATTCTTCTTTGAATCATCTAGGAGCTGTTGGATTGACTTTTCATTATCGCTTGCTTTTTTCCATAGATTATGCCTTTCCAGTTCATTGGTTGAGATCCTGTCTTCTAGGTCTGAAATTCGGTCTTCTGCCAAATTCATTCTGTTGCGCAAGCTTTCATTTTCTTTCTTAATTTCCTGGGCTTCTGCTTGTAGGTGTTTAAAAGGTTCCAATGCTTTTGCTATCTTGAATTCTATCAATTCCATGATTTCCTCTTTAGCTTTATCAATCATCATGTTGACAGTGTCCAATATCTCTGCTTTCATCTCAGAGATCAGTTCTGATTTCCATTTTACTAGATCTGCTTTGGTTACCATTTCCAAGGGCCCTGGAGACTGGGCTTCACACTTCTCTATTTCCCTTCCCCCTGTGTTACTTGGAGGTGAGGATCTTTGTGTCTGAGATTTGGAGTGTTTCCTCATCTCTGACCTGCCCTGTTTTCTGGTGCTGTTTGTTGCAAATTACTTTCCTCTTAATAGTTAGGAACCTTAAAATAGCAGTGTTTCCTGGGTTGCTCTTTGCAGTCTCTATTGGGACCTAAAGAAAAACCCCTAGTTCTAGCACACCATATGAAGCACTCAATCAATACAGTCAGAACACCTTCTCCTGTCTGCTTTAGAGGCAGGGAGACTGTGGCTCCTGAACTGCTACAATGGCACTGTGTGAGGTTGCAATGGGCCCACCTGCTCAGCAGTACAGAGGCTCTGGGCTCACTTGTGCATTTGGCCTGGAGGCCAGTAGGCTGTAGGCCCTGCGCAGTTGCAATGTTAGGGGCTGTTGTTCCAACAGTCCCACCTACTCACCAATACAAGCGACTGGATAAGCTTCTGCAGTTACTGTGGAGAAAATCAGACTCTGACCTGCTAACCTCAGTCTCTGGGCGCTCTTCCAGCGTAGGCCTGGAGGCCAGTAAGCTCTAACCCGGTGCAGATTCGATGACACAGACTTGGTGCCGCAGTCACCGCTTCCCAAGCCGCCCGCTGCCAAATTCAGTCCCTGGGCCCTCTTCCAGTGTATGCCTGGAGGCCAGTAAGCTCTAACCCTGGCGCAAATTCGGACACAGACTCGGTGCCACAGTCGCCGTTTACCGAGCTGCCCGCTGCTAAACTCAGTCCCTGGGCGCTCTTCCGGTGTATGCCTGGAGGCCAGTAAGCTCTAACCCCGGCACAGATTCAGTGACGCAGACTCGGTGCCGCAGTCTCCGTTTCCTGAGCCGCCCGCTGCTAAACTCAGTCCCTGGGCGCTCTTCCGGTGTGGGCCTTGAGACAAGTAAACTCCAAACCCGGCGCAGATTCAGTGACACAGACTCGGTGCTGCACCCGTATACTTTCTAAAGCTTTCCTTTGCCACTCTGTTTGGACCTAAAGAATTTCTGAACAGAGAACATTGATTCTTTGGCTTCCTCAGGACTGGGTCCATGTACTGTTTTGTAGAAATGATTCTGAAGGTGAAGAAAGGTGATCATGCTTCGGGGCCCACAAAGGACCATATGTCATGTTGAGTCTATGCTCTAATCACTGGGAAGTCTTGCTCTTTCAGCCTCTGGCATTGACTTTTTTAGCACAAAACACCACATGTATTATGCTGTCATCAGAGCCATCCTCAGTGATAATTGCAACATGCCAGCAATGAAAACACCCAGCCCTGACTCCCTTGGCCTACTTCTGAAAGGAGCTGCGTAGCTTCACAATTATCATGCAGGCTGACAGGGAGAAGGGGAGGGTAGGAGAGCAGCAGGAGGAGATATCTTTTCAATCTGGGTACACAGATCAGCTGCTGTGGACGCCATGCTGAGTTGGCCAAGCCGGAGTTCCTGTGACATCATGCCCCACTCTTGTACTGTCAGCAAAATTCCCTGAAGACAGCAGCTGCCATTGCCTACAAATGAGGATCTGCTCCCTGCACTGGGGCTAAGTGCCAGCCCCTCCTCCCGTTGGGCTGCTCATCTCCTCTGACTCCTGGTGTGGTTCCCTCACTCTCTGGCCTCCATTCTGAGTAGATGAAGATGGCGGAGAACGCGGCTTCATGACAGTCAGAGGGTCCAGAGTGAGGTAGCCCTTGATTTGCTGTTTCCAGAATCCTCCTGCGCAGGGACCCTGTGTGGGCTTCAGGAGACAAACACGTAGATGACAGACAAGTTTCTTTTGCCCCTGAGTCAGCAGCAAGGGGACACCAGAAGGCCTGAGAGGCAGAAACTTCCTCTGTTTTTCCAAGGTGCCATCATGTATGATCACTTTTTACATGGGCCAGGATGTGAAAGAAATTGGGAAGTTTTGATTGAGAAAGACTCAAGTACTTCCACAATCATGACCAAATAATACGTCATTCCATAATAATAGTGCAAAAGTACCTCAAGAACAGCTAAATATTTCCTGACAAATAACAAAAACATGCCAGATATCTAAATTTTACTTCTTGATTACTCATTGTGTTATTGTGTGATTATCAAACATTCAGCTTTCTGGATGTCCAGAATTTTCTGGATCAAAGTACTTTTCTCAGTTAAAATCCTAGAATATTGTAAGACCCTTATGGGTCTCTGAGTCACCAAAGGCTAAGGTATATCCTCTTACTATTGAGTTAAACTATTGAGTTAAACGAATGTATTAATTCCCCATGAAATTGCTTCAAAGACCGGAATACTCATGTTACCTTGTACAGTATATAAAATATTCTGATTTTTTTTCAGTCAAGATTTCTTCTGCTTACTTTTCAAGTAAAATTTTCTCCTCACAACTCATTTATGATTGTCATTGGAATATTTTACATTTTATCACTTTAGGCAAACTCCTAACCTCAGTTAAAAAAAAAAAAAACCAAAAAACAATAATTGTGTCTTACTTATGAGGTTTTAACATCATTACCTAGATGTTCTGACTTTGCTGCTTCATTACTAAGGTTAATGGAGAGAAATCTGTGCCCTTCTGTTCAATAAAGATGTTCTTTGACTTATGGTAGAAGCCCCAATAAATGCACTGTAATTAGAAAATATTCTTCAAAGGGAAATGGGGTAGGGGTAAGTAATGAGGGGGAAAATTGTGATGGTAATAAAAAAAGGAAACAAAACTTATGTATGTGAAGGTGGGGGTTGTAGGATGGGTAGGGAAATGGGAAAAAATGAGAATCAAGTTATGTCATATACCGGTACAAATTCTCAATGTTCAGTGTGACCATGATACAGATATAAAATGTGCCTATTTCACCATAAAAAAAGAAAATATTCTAGGTCAAAAATGCATTAATACACTGGACCTATGGATTGTCGTTGCTTAGCAACACATCTCACCTCCGAGGATCAGTTGTTTACCCGGTTGGTCACATGGTTAAGAGAGTATCTTATGGTAATATTATATCACTGGTCTAGGAAAAAATAAAAATTGAAAATTCAAAGTGTGATTTCTACTGAATGTATTACTTTCTCACCACCATAAATTAAAAACTTCAAGTTGAATCATCTTAAGCAAGGATCACCTGTAACCACTATTTTTTTAAATTTTATTTATTTATTTATTTATTTTTGCCAAACAAACATGAAAAAGTTAAAGATGTCATATTTCCAAAGTATGCTACCTGGGGAGAAATATGTAAAGAAATCAAGAATTAAAAATGGTTCTAATCCTTGTATTCTATCAATCAGAGTTCAGGTTATGTTGGTCATTATTTCTTTTTTTTGAGACAAGGTCTCTCGCTTTGTGGTTCAGGCTGGCCCTGAGCTCAGCCTCAAACTCACATCACAGCAATCCTCCTGCCTCTGCCTCCCGAGTGCTGGGATTACAAGCGTGAGCCACCACGCCCGGCACTGTGGTATGTGGTATGTGGTACTGATTGCTGCTGGGGTGAGTCTCCACGCCCAGTATTGTTATGTGGTTACCGGGGGATCAAACCCAGGCCCTTGTGCTTGCAAGACAGGCACCGAAACCACTGAGCTACATCCCCAGCCCTGTTGGTCATTATTTCTAAACCACCTTCAAATGTTTATTTTCTTCGCTTATCATTTCTAGGAATTTGTTTGTAGCTTCCAAGTAGAGCATAACAACTTGAGATCCAAAGTCTCAAGCCTGATTTTTCTACACAGCAAAGCAATCCACCACTGCACACATTTGACATTTAGGCAAAGGACAATATTTTTGTCATTATAATAGGCTTCTCCATTCTTCCTTTATAAGTGTGAAATTCAAGCAATATTTCTTCTGCTGAGCCAAGGATTTAGATCAGTGGGGCCATGTTTGCCTTGTAAATGCCAAGGTTCGGAGTTTGAGTTCGATCCTTGGTATCAAAGAAAGAACGGGGAGAGAGAAAGAGGAGAGAGAGAGAGAGAAAGAGAGAGAGAGAGAGAGAGAGAGAGAGAGAGGTTTCTACTGCTTACTTTTCAAGCAAAATTTCCTCTCCAACTCTTCCTTCCAGCCTTCATGAAATTAGTTTCCAAAGTTCTTACTAGTAATTTGTATGTGACATTGTCTTCAATAGCCAAAAAAAATACCTGTAATAAAGCAGCAGGTTAATGAAACATTAATGTGTACTAGAAATTGTTTTCTAACAGTGCTAGTGTTTAAGAACATTGCTAAACAAAGATCTTAAAGCAACTCATGTAGCAGATGTTTAATAAATATTGTCATATTTATAAGTTATTACTATATCTTTTGCCCTCAACCAATAAATTTACATTAGACTATAGCACGCTACACAGAATTCTAGGAGAAAATGACAAGTATAAAATACTGCCTGTGCCTGCTTGAATTGGCAACAAATTAGGATTTGGAACATTTGACCAACAATAAAAAATACAAAACAGTCTCTGTTCAGTAGCTTAAATGTATAGCAAGTAAGCTCCTGATATGTACAGGAGGTGGAACAGGAGCCAATTTCTTGAGATCTGGAGTAGTCAAGTATGGATTTTTGGAAGGAGACAGGTAGGCCTCGGAGAATTTCAAACATAGGAAATAAGAATGTGAAAAAATAAGGTCAAGAGTTTACACAAGAGTCATACAAACCCGTGGTTCATTCTGGGCTAAATTTATTTAACTCAATTAAAAAGAACATTTAACTCAATTAAAAAGCAAGTTCTAAAAAGGCTATCTAGTGCTACCTTTAACCTCCAATAAGTCAGGGTATTTTTTAGCACATTCCTAGGAAAATACAATGTAAAACAATTTCAAAGGCTGGAAGACACTGATTTCACAACTTCACAACATCTTTAGATTCACTTATCTGCTGACAAGTTGTTATGGTATTGATCTAAAATGTCCCCAAAGCCTCATCTGTGTGGGAAGTGGTCAGACTCTGGGGCTGCTACACCTGCCTTGTTAGGAGGCGGGTCTGCTCAGAAGTGGTGGGTCACTGGAAGAGAGGCTTGGAAGGGTTTCTCTCCCTTCCTTGCTCCTCCCTTCTATGCTTTCCTGTCTGAGTGTCCCTCTGCCTTGGATCCAGCTGACTGTGGACTGAAATATGATCCAAAATAAACCACTCCATCCTTAAATTGTGGGTGCCGGCTACTGTGTCGCAGCACAGCTAAAGTGACTAAGACACACAACTTGTCTATATAAGTAATGAAAAATAACATTCTAGCTAAACATAGTTCTTAGCTGGGATTCCCAGTAACAAAAGGTAGATTATTAGGAAAAACAAGCTTAACAGCACTTATACTTCCTAGGTCCAGGGGAGTTGTGAGATAAATCTCCAAATACAAATCCCAACGAGACAGCTCTGTCTTTGGGCTTAAATATTATTCTTTGCTACCATTAAAGAGAGGTATGGGGAGATGGCCAGGAAAAACAGAGGGAACAAAGGAAAGATTGCTTTTAAAGAATTAAATCTGTGTCTTCTTCATTGATAAGAGTAGTAGCAAGTTAATCTCCTCACTTCTCTGGTGAGAGAGGAAGACACTTTCAAATAAGATTTCCTTTTTGAATATAAATTTCTCTTATAAAACAGGTAGCTTCCAGCTAGGGATTTAGATCAGTGGTTCCTGCACCTGTCTTGCAAGAGCAAGGACCCGGGTTCAATCCTCAGTAACCTCATACCATACTGGGTGTGGAAACTCATGCCCAGCAGCAACCAGTACCACATACCACAGTGCCGGGCATGGTGGCCACACCTGTAATCCCAGCACTCAGGAGGCACTGGCAGGAGGATTGCTATGATGTGAGTTTGAGGCTGAGCTCAGGGCCAGCCTAAACTATAAAGTGAGACCCTGTCTAAAAAAAAAAAAAGAAGAAGAAGAAGAAGAGGTAACTTCTACTTTGCTTTCAGGGCTTTTCCTGCATCTTCAGTTACTCCAAAGAAATCACCTTAAAATAATCTTTAAACCCAAAGGACATAGTTTGAGGTAGTGTTCTCTGGTATCCTATAGTCACACCAGGTTGATTTGACCTGTAATGATACCACGCTAGACCTGTTGCCTACTAAGGCTGCTAGTTCTTGTTCTGCTGTTGGCAGAGATGAACATAAATCTTGATTATTCTGTGCATAATTTGAGTTTTTCTTTCTGCTTTTTTTTTTCTTACTTCTCAAAGTACTTCTGTCTTCAAATGTGACTCCTTCTTTGGATAGCTCTTTCTTGCTCACTCCAACACAGGCCATGTCTCCCCCTTCCCCAGCCTTGTAAGTGGAGGTAGTCTTCTTGCTTGTGAGGCCTGCTGATCCTCCTTCGGCCCAAGCAAGCAGCCAGGAAGTGTTGTGGTGAGAAAGGTGAAGGCCTGAATTCTGCAGAGACTATGAAGTGAATATATTATAGCTGCATCTTATTAGCAGCCTTTGGAACATCTAGCACCCCATAGCCCTGTAGATCTGAGAGATGTGGGTTACAGAGAAACAGAACTGTGAAAGGGAAAAAGGTGACTCCTACTCTGTTTCTGTTTTGTGCATCGAGGCCACAGGGAGGTTACTTTGTTACTCAAGTTGGAAATGTTCATTTTTCTTTAAATTGTCTGTGCAGTAGAGGTAAAGTTCACTGGAGATGACTTTCACTGGAGATGACCATTAAAGAAACTACATTCTTCATTATATTCTCCAGGTCAGATAATAACAATAGCTTTCCTTCCTCAGCACCAAGTTGGAACTTCTCTGCCTGATTTTTGAGGTACTCGGTCACCTGGCCAGTCTCCCTGTGCACCCACATTTCTCAGCATTTTCTATAGAGCGTCCTTTTCTCTCCTGAGCAAATGTGCTTGCCCAAGCCAGCATGAGCCAATGCTGTTCCTACTACTATTCTTTTCTAATAGGAAATGGAAAACTGTCCCTTCTTGTCCCCTCCCTACAAAACTCAATTAATTCATCTAGGCCTACTTCACTTTTCTCTTGGAATTACAAATTTGAAAAATTTAAAGGAGTCTCACAAGCAACTAAGTACAGCACCTTGCTCATAAGAGGCACTTTCTAATTTTTTTACAAATGAATTAATGATCTGTGACTTTCTGAGAAACCCTAGCAGGGATTATCTTTTGAATGGTTCCTATTCTAAACAGTCATGAGTCAAAACTAGACACTAGCTCTAGTGAACAGAATTGCCTGAATGCATTGCTCTGAAAAACTTCAGACTCACTCTTCACAGATATGGGACAAGCAGTTGGATGGCTAGTTTGTTCACTGCAGTTCATTGAAGTATCAGAAGGTGTGACTGGTTTTGAGTGTTTAGAAGGCATCATGGAATGTTCCTGGCTCCCTGGGGCCAACAGAAGTAGTTTAAGAATTTTGGACTCATGTGCTCTTCAATAAGGGTGCACACTTTGGCTAATTCATGTTTAAAACTGGCAGAAAAGGAGGACAGATAAGTGTTGTCCTCATTCTGTAGTTCATTTACTTAGAAGATTTTGTCCTTGTCTTGCTTGTGCAAGGACCTGGAGTTGATTCTTCATTCTCCAAAATAAACAGATAAATAAACAAATGATTACATGGAAGAATTTCCATGATAAAAAGTAAATGATTGCTTCAATAAAACATATGCCCTGTGCCTGCTTCATGAGAATTTGGGATAAAATGTAAGATTTTAAGGCTGGGGATTTAGCTCAAGTGGTACCTCACCAACCTTGCAAACACAAGAGCCCAAGTTCAATTCCTGATACCACAAAAAAAAAGAAATTTTAAAAAAGACTTTATTTATAAAAGGGAAATAATGATCAATAAAAGAATAGGAGTTCCTCACTTCTTGAAACCTATACATACTTCTTAATTTATGAAGGGGTTATATACCAAAAAAACCCACTGTAAGTTGAAAATATTGTAAATCAAAAGTGCATTTAATATACTTAACCTACTGAACATAGCTTATCCTAGACTACCTTAACGTAAGTTCAGAACACTTACATCCCTACAGTGGGGAAACATCATCTAACACAAAGGTTGTTTTATAATACATTGCTTAGTATTTCATAAAATCAATTTGTTACTCCACTGAGCAAGTAGAACAGAATATGTGTACGGGGTCTCACCATTAATATGAGATAAAAGTTTGTACTGGACGCATATGCCTTCATATCTGTTATAAAGTCAACAACTAGTTATATAGTGAAAATTTGTCTCTTCCTATTGGTGGGGCAGGAAATAAGGTTCATAGTGATGAATATATCCTCAGGTAGAGATGGTGATGGTTAATGAATGATTTTGCAAATGATGGGCCGGGGTGGGTCACACAAAAAGAGTTAATATAGCTGCAAAGTGATGATGTTTGGTTTTGTACACACAGTACAGAAAGTAATGAGACTAAGGTTAGTAAAAAGTGAGAATGGTCCTTCAGAAGCTGGGACCAGAAAGGCCAGCAGACCATTAAGGCATGAAATCATCATGAAGGTGGTTGAAAAGGTTGAGGTGGAACAAATCTTTAGTATGGAAATATGCCCCTGCTCAAAAAAAATCCTGTTGCTTTTATAGAGTTGTGGCCAAAGCCTTGAGGTAGACTTTTCCCAGTGACCATGGGCTCAGCCCAGGGTTGATAAAAGTACATATGGAAGATGGGGCAAGGGAATGTGAGCTGGAGGGTGAGAAGGAAGCATGTGGGTGGAATTCTGGGGCAATCACATGGATTCAAGGACCCAAGGTTTGATGTTGTTCTTCTGTTGACACTCACTATTTAGAAAATGGCATCTCAAGGAAGAAGTGCACAGGAGAGAAAGGCCTGGAGGGGCAAGTCTGCTGCCCTGCCTTATAGGACATGCTTCTCTTAGGGAAACCCTGTAGCTCCAGGAGATCTGAGCAAGATATATTTGCTCAATTCTTTGATTACTTTCCTTTGGAAGTCACTGACTTCTGTTAGTTTATCTTTGCTGTTGAAAAAAGACTCTGCCCAGTAAGTTTTGTCTGGGTCAGTGTCTGGGAAGCCAGATCAAAGCGAGTCATTGTTGGCTCCTTGAGAGAGGTCACTTTGCTTGGTGAGAGACTATAAGTAAAAATAGATGCCCCAGTGTAGCCTCCTGGGCAAATAACTTATTCATGAGTTCTAAATTATTGAGGTCATTGAAGAGAGTGCTATTTTTAACCTTTGAAAGAGGAAAGAATGAGGTGAACTGGGCTTTAAGGGAAGTTGTGTCTCCATAGGACCAAAGACAGATGGTCTAAACATGAATTGGAAGTGTAGACCTGTGTGAGGTATGTGACCTTCAGAAGCCTGTCCACCAACGAGCTTACTCTATTTGCTTCCAGCCAGTCATAAGAAAGAGCTTGCTGCAGTGTGATTCACTCTTGACTATGCACATTGGAATTGCCATTAGGACATTAAGAAACAGTACCGTTAAGAGCTAAGGGTGTCCTGAGGGTTCTGCCCTCATGAATGGATCCTTATCTTGGGAGTGAGTATAAGTCCACTCCCCTTCAGGCATTCTGTCATGTGATAATTTCTGCCTCTTTAAGATGTAGCAAGAAGGCCCTCACCAGACACAGATGCATTTTCTGGGCTTCGAAGCCTATAGAACTGTCAGAAATAAATTTCTTTTCTTTATAAATTACTCAGCCTGTGGTGTTTTATAACAACAGAAAGTGGACTAAGATCCTTTGGAGATTTGGGTTGGTGGATACCTTAGCTAGAGTGATGCTACACGTGCTAGGAAGTGGTCTCTGTCATCAAACACTGCTGCTCCGTTTTGTCTTTGCTCCATAGTTTGAAGGCTTTCTTTTGCTCCTGAAAGGCAAATGTTCCCTGGGAGACTTTCACACATTGATAGCTTATCAACTGCCTCTTCAATTATTGGTGAGCACCTTAGCAAGAGAATTTTATAAGTTAGGATTCACTAGAAGAACAGATTTAATATTTTATATATCATATATAATATATAAAGCATTATATAAAGAAGACACTAAGTAGGCTTGAATGGTCATCTGTGGAACCAGGGTTGGAAGAATTCAAAATGACTGTCTGTGCACTGGAAACTTGGAGGACGGAGCTGAAGGCCTGAGCTCACTGCAGTTTGGCCCAAATCCATGTTGAAAAGTCAAGGAGTGTGTGCATTGGAAGGCTGAAGGAACTGAAGATCAGCACCCAAAGGCTTCGGGAAAGACCAGAGTTTCCAAAGCAAAGTAGAGAAGTTTTTCCTTCTTCTTGTTTTTCCTGTCATGTAGGCCTCAAGCACATTGGCTGGTACTACCCGCATCCAGGATGGATCTTCCCTCCAGTTTGTGGTTGAGATGTGGATCATGCCCAGGCACACCCAGAACTTCACTCCACGAGCCTGCTAGACCTTCTTATTCCAGTCAAGTTTACAGAACATAATTAACAATAAAAAAAAAAGAAACAATAGTTGATTCGATGTAAAAAATAGGACACAAAATAATTCTTAGGTTTATGTGAAGGAGGGTTCCAGTAGATAAAGGGATGGGGCTTAGGAGCACAAGTATAAGGTCAGCTTTCTGATTGCTGAACAAACTATCTGACACTTGCTAAGTTATTTTTTTTTAAAAGTTTATCTGGTCTCTAGTTTTAGAGAATTCAGCCCATCATCAGCTGGCTCCAAGGCAGGAGCATCACAGCAAAACTAAACAAACAAAAAACGGGTGTAGAGCAGAACCGCGGAGTTCTCAGCAGCTGGAAGGCAGAGCAGAGCAGTGCTGACCTGAGAACTGCACCTCCGTGACCCACTGAGATGCAGAAGTGTCCTTTACTGATGGCTTGGAGGTAGCTCTCAACTCAACCAAGCTTACATGGCCCAAGAATGCTACTCCTGAGAACGGAGGAGGTTGACAGTCTAACTGATATTTAAAACCACAATATTGGGCTGCGGAGTTAGCTCAGTGGTTCCGGCGCCTGTCTTGCAAGTGCAAGGGCCCGGGTTCGATCCCCGGTCACCACATACAATGCTGGGCGTGGAGACTCGCGCCCAGCAGCAAGCAGTACTACATACCACAGTGCCAGGAGTGGTGGCTCACACCTGTAATTCCAGCACTCCGGAGGCAGAGGCAGGAGGATTGCTGTGATGTGAGTTTGAGGCTGAGCTCAGGGCCAGCCTGAACTACAAAGCAAGACCCTGTCAAAAAAAAACAAACAAAAAAAACCCCAAAAAACAAAAACCACATTATTTCCCCAGCAATGTACTTAAAACATTCTACATGGTTTCCTTTTCGGTACATTTTCACTATCTCATAACAAATTTTCACCCAGATTTGATCAGTGTTTGTAGACAGCCTATCGTGGTCTAGCCTTGCAGTGGATTTCATGGTTTTCATTTAATAATCTTGTTATACTCCCTTTTTGGTGCTCCATACCCATTTAACATTCTTTATGCCTTCCCAGTATCTGAATGGCATGTCTGAGGCCGAGAAATACCCTAACTTATAATGCAGAGCTCATGTCCCACCAGAGAACTCCCATCAACTGTGACAGGAGCCCAGACATACCTGCCCTCACCCCAGACATGAGCTCTCACCCAGGTATAAGCCTCCACTCATGTCAGCTCAGGAGTCAAGGGCAGGTGGCCCCCTCAAAATGAGGACACCATGGAATCTCTGCTGGAGAGAACTGAGGCAGCCATCTCCACCTTTCAGTGTCAGTATTCGGGGCCACACATCATGGCACTGCAAACTGCAGCATCTGTCTCCTTCATGCCTGAGAGTCTGCAGCACTATGACCCATGTGCTCCTCCTAGATGGAGGTCTGTGCACTAGCAAATATACTCTTAACCAAGTACAGTTCTGCTTCAATTAACAAGGATTAACTTCTTTTTTGTGCAATTTTAACTTCTGATTTTTATAGTCAGTCTACTAACTTTTGGATGTACCAACACTTTCAATATATTAATTATTAATATTGATACATATCAGGCAGTATGTTTCTGACATTAGAATAGTTATGCTCATTTTAGATATAAGAAAATCAAAGTAGAGAGAGGACCCTTATTTGTCTTGGATAACTCAGTTGCTAAGTACAGAGCTCAGATTAAAACCTGAGTTGTCCATGCATGTAACTGGACAGATCTATCCTCATTGTGTTCTCTTTCAAAGCTCCTGTCTCACACACACACACACACATGCACGCACCCACACGCACATGCACACGCACACATGCACACACACGGCTCCTATATGCCTTTGCTCTTGAGCATTCCTCATCCTGTAATGAAGGGACCTGTTTCTCAGACTTTCCTGGTGCCTTTACTAACTCACAGACTAAGTTGTCATAAAGAACGGTAAGTGTGGGTGAGTAGGGCTATGGGAAAAAATGATAATTAAGTTGTGTCTTATACTGATACAAATTCTCATTATGGAGTGCAATCATGATGTGTATATATAATGTACCAATAAAGATTAAAAAAAAAAAAAGAAGGGTAAGTGTGTTCCTCCTGGATCCCCCACAATTTCACTATAATTGTGAGAAACAATTTCTCTTGAAATATCTTCATGTTTGCCTTAACTAGTATTACATTTATGATCATAAGGAGGAAGCATTGCTGTCAGTTAGGAATTTACGAGATTAGAAGAAATACTGATAAAAATCCAAGGTAATTTACAATACTTAGCAGTGTGCAAAAATTTTTGAGTAAATTGGTGGGAAATTGAGAAGAAATTTATGATAAACACTTGTGTGGGTATAATCGGCACTATAAAGTGTAACTTCACCACCATGATAAAAAACTGCATGGTACTGGCAAAGTAACAGACCTGAGGATCAATGGAGTAGATTAGAAGAACCAGAAACTACTCCAGATATACTGAGCCACCTCATCTTTGACAAAGGACCCAAAAATCCTCAATGGAGGAAAGATAGCCTCTTTAACAAATGGTGCTGGAAAAACTGGG
>PVIR01040415.1:0-13345 GCA_004026965.1 Petromus typicus | reverse complement strand
CTGGATAAAAAAGTTGTGGTTCTTCTACAGAATGGAGTACTACTCTGCCATAAAAAATGATAAGTTTGAATCATTTCTACTTAAATGGACATACCTTGAGGATATCCTCATAAGTGAAATAAATAGGTCACAGATAGATACATATCGCATCTTTTCTCTGGTTTGAGAAAATGAAGATGTAAATGAGTCCTAGCATTGTGTGTTATATATTGTGAAATAGAAAATGCTCAATGTAAAATAAGATGAAAGGGAACAATGTTGAGATTGTAACAAAAAAGTAAGGAAACAAATTTTATATATATGGGGGGTGGTAGGGTGGGTGGGGCTATGGGAAAAAATGAGAATTAAGTTGTGTCTTATACTGGTACAAATCCCCATTATGGAGTGCAATCATGATGTGTATATTTAATGTACCAATAAAGATAATTTTAAAAAAAAAAAAGATATTGAGGTGCCTCTAACACATTGTCTTTCTCACTGAATGGAGCCAGCCCGGACCTGAGAATGGCTGAGCAGCAAGGATGCATATGAAAACAATGCCCTGGAAGAATGGCTGAACCCACGAGTGAAGGGACCTGGATGACTGTATGAAACAAAGCTTCTATGATGATCTAGCCTTCCCACATCCAGTCCAGGTTTTATGAAGTACAAGCTACTGTGTAATGAATTTCTTTGTTATATTTGCTTAGTCTCCGTTCTAACATGAGGTTCAAGGTGAGGTTGCCCATCCAATAAGCAGTGATGCAGGGGTAAATGACATGGAGTGCCCTTTTGTTGAAAGAAAAACCTAATGGCTACACAAATACACAGTAGAGGAAATCTAGCAAAACAGCCCCACGTGTGAAGAAGGCTTTGAGATATTTTTGATTGACTAACAAATAAATACAAGCCAATAGTGTGATGCTATTGGAGGAGGTGGGAAGTAGATGCAGGTCTAGAAGTGTACCATGCAGAGTGAGGGCCATGACGGTCCAGCAAAGAAGTCTCTTTGCCCTGTGCAAACCATAGCTAGTAATGTTCAGCTCACAGTGCAAACTCCTGCGTCTTCAATAAGACTTGTAAAATACCTTCTGAGAATTGTATTATACATTACTTAGTAGTCTGTGGGGACAAGCAAATTCAGTTACAGCTTTTATTTTTGCCTGCTATTCTTAGGTGAACTGTATCTAGGTCAGACGATCTGGATGCCTCTAACAAAATATAATCAGAAGAGATAAACCCAAGATGGTGAACACATTTAAAATTATGTCCCATAAGGAATATTTTTTGGACCTGAGTGGGAGAGTGGCTCATCACAAAGAAGCAGAATCTCAGGGGGACAAAATAGTAGATGGCTTCAAATATTTGTGGAGATTTCGTGAGGAAGAAGAATGAAATGTATTCTAAATGGTATCTGAAAACCCTAAACTTGAAATGGCATGAAAACAAACAGTAGCCCATTCAATCGTCATATATAAATACCTAAATTTAAAAATATGAAATGATGCTCATTTAGATTTACAGAATTCCCCTTCTAAGGAGATTCACCTCAATGTTCTTTTAATAGTAAATTGTTCAATGTGTTTAAGATTTTTGATTTGCAAAGCATTACAGGAATGCACTGGGTCTCTCAGTTCCCTGGCATAGCACAGTTAACAAGGATAACGTGAGGTGAGTTTAATGAAGAAAACATTGGCAAAAATGCAGGAGGGAATAGAAAAGCACAGAAAGAGAAGTAGCCAGGAGCTGGTGACAACAGGGAAATGAAGAGCCTGGGGCAAGGCAGTTACTGGACCCTGCAGATAGTGAGGGCTGAGAAGCGAGTGAGATCAGCTCTGTGTCCAGAGATTCAGGCTATGATGTCCCTCCCGGAAGCAGCCAGGGGAACAACACGCTGAACTGATTCCTCTTCCGGAAATGTGCTTCAGCTTTCTAGTGAGCAGGAGCACATCCTGGGCCTCAGTGCTTGTCAGTCTTTTCGAGCAGAAGGGGTGGAGAGCTGTCTTCAGGATCAAGCAGAAGCCATTTAGGAAATGTGCTGTGAACCTGAATTTTCTTTTTATCTGTCAACCAGTCTGTCATGCATCTTCCCTTTCTGTTCCATAACCTAGCTCTATTAACAGAACCTCTGAGCAGACTCCAAAGCAAGTAGTGCGAGCTGATCTAAAATGAGAATGTAAACTCAGCACGGTGGAAGTAAAGCTGGTGGTTTTTCATTTCCCTCCATTCACATGGATGAACGATTTCTTCCTCTTTAAGCATACTGTACAGACCAATATGCTTTATTATGTGCTAAACTTATGGTAAACCAGAGCCAGAAAGAAATCTTGTTTCTGTAAAGAATGCCTAAACAATAAGATGCAGATTTTCTTTTATGAATCTTCAAATCTTCAAAATCTTAAAAAAAAAAAAAACAGAAAAGTCTGAATAGATCAGAATTCAAAACACAAATCTAGTTGCATATAGTTAGTCTTAAATGGCAGGGAAGACAAGAGAAAGATAGCGCCATGCTCTTGGGGCTATTTTGTTTGAATTTTAAATTAAACAAGTGTTCACCCACCACCCTCCTTTGCATAAAGAGTGTAAAGCCTCGGAGAGGCGAGTTGACTTCAACCCGTCTCCTGTCTGTCAATAGCCTCTCTGCAATATGATGCACGATTTTTTTTTTGGAAGGCCTTCGGCAGAGTCACACGTTTTCCGCTGCTACCGTTGCTTCTGCAGAACTTTTTCTCCTCTTTTCCTGCCGCATGCATCATTTTGTTTCATAATTATTTAAGATGTCTGACACCCTCGCTAGACTGTGAGCGCCCAGAAGGAAGGATCATGCTTTATTCAGCCTCATATCCTGTGGTCTCGGGAGCGCCTCTGCGGAAGCACACACCCCGTGAATACTTGTCAAATAAATTCATAATGAAGTAGTCTTCTCTCCCTCGAGGCGAGGGAGTCTCAAACTAAGAGAACAGCAGCCCTCTTGTGCATTCTCAAGAGTGAAACTAGTGGTTTGGGTTTTTTTTTTTTTATACTACCCTGTATTTTGATTTGCATGCACAACCCAAATAAACATAAGATTTGCTCAGCTGCATAGCCTAGAGTTGGAGTCAGCACATTTTTTATTAAAAAGGATCAGACAGAAACTATTTTAGGTTTTACAGATCATATAGTATAATTACAATTAATTAATTTTATTTAAACCCCAAAGTTTAAAATATGTGCTAGCACTGGTTAAAATTAAGTGCTGAGAGAGCGAGTTGGTTAATGCTCAAATCAGAAAATTCAGTTAACTAGACTACCTAATTCCCTAACCTTTCTGCAACAATCAATTTATGTCTATATCCTGGATCTTTGAGTGCTCCTTTAAATGGATTGAGTTGATCTAAATTGATTCTTCAATTTGCCTGCTCCGTGGACCTCACTTTAAGAAGCCATGCATGGTGGTGTACACCTATAATCACAGCACTCGAGAGGCTCAGGCAGAAGGATCCAGCATGGGCTACTTAGTGAATTCAAGGTCAGCCTGAACTAATAGCAAAACTTTGTCTCAAAAAGAAGACAAACAAAAAAAATCACTGAACTAAAAGAGAGAGAAGCTTTATTTAAATGAAGGCTGATTTTTTTGTGTGGACAACTTAAATCAAAGGCAGAGCCCTTTTATGTAATTATTTTAGAGGAAATAATAATATTGATTTATCAGAATGTTGATTAACTTATTTGGTGTCAAATAGGTCCAAGAGAAAAAAAGAGTCCTGTGTAAGGTTAAAAATAGCAAGTATTTGGTTTATTTAATTACAAAGGCAAAATTTTCCTACAAAGTTGTACATAATATGCAATACAAAACATAAAATGATGGGCTACTGTCCTGTTTATCTGTTTAGTTGGTATATACAGAAAATTCCAATTTTGCATTTTGCAGCCTTGAGTGCTACTTCCCATAATAACTGCTCTCACTTAGTCCTACTGAGGCTCTGCCACTTACCCTGCACACCTGCCACCCCACGAAGTGTCCTTTAACTCACACCTGCCAACATTTCCAGATATCCTTATTTCATATTTTGCTATTGATTTCCCCAAGTCTCCTATCATTATTCAAATTACTACAATATACGAACTTTGCTAATGTTCTCTAAAAAGAAGCATCTTGCTCTTAAGATGTTTCAAAGACTCCAGTTTTTCAGCTTGTATTTTACAGCAGATTTATTCTCCAAATAATTTGATGGATAAACCATCATAAGGTTATATTTTGGGTTTTCACCATAACCTAAAAATCTTTCAGAGTACCATGTGTGCAAATCTAGGGATAAAAATATAAAATCCAATGATCATCAACTTTTAAAATACCATCTTCACACAACTAATTTATCAAATGTCTCCAACGTGCTCCACAGGGAGCAAAGGCAAATTAAAAAACAGATATTACTGATTATCCCCATTGTAGAATTCAATACAAGAACTCTTAGCAAATTAAGCAATATGAAATGAAGAGGGAAAAGTAGTAAAAGCGTTCATCAAAATTCCTCACCTTCAAAACACAAAAATAAATTTCTTGACCTTAATAAAAGGGAAGAAGTCTTTTCATAGCAATCATTTCTTTCACTAGAACATGGATTTTGAATGTTCAGAGCAGCACAACACAGCAGCAGCCTACCGAAAACTACTGTAGTTCAGCAGTATTCTAGGTCGTTTAGGTAACCCCAGAACCTAATTCAGCAAAATAATTTCCATATTAATTCAAGAAGTTTCCCCTCTGATTATGGAATGTAAGCTCCAGATTGTCAGCCAAACATTATTACCCAACACTCTATATTCCAAAACACTGTGGTTAACACATGGAAAGCTTCAAAAGAAAAAAAAAAAAAAAAGACGAAGTTGTAGTCTATGATCTGAGTCAGCTTATCTATAAAATGATCTTATGATAGCTTACCAAGCCTGAAGACTGGGAACTAATGATAGTAATGACATGATATTAATCTCAGTTACCTGGAACAAGTTATCATAGCTAACGCCGTTGTCCATGCCAAAGAAGAGCAAGCAGAACACTTTTTCTTCTTATTTTTCCAGTACTTTTTCTAATGCATGGCTATAGTGGATATTAGGCACTGGCTTGGTTAAGTCCGTCCCAACACTCTCACTTCTGTGCCTTCCTGGATTCCAGAAGCTTGACAGCAACATCCTGTATGAGAGACACACTCATCTAATGCTTGAGCCTGGTTATTTAGAAAGGCTGAATGTGAGAATTTCATTTTGTAGGTGCAAATTATAGCTGAGACAGCCTCATTCCAATGCCAGCACAGAGGCCGTGGCTTCCTGACATAGCAGAAGCGGTTTCCCTATCACAGCAGAGACAGTGCAGCTCCTGAGCCAGCCCTTTAGTTGCTGGCTCAGAGTTGCAGGATGCAAAATCTGTACTCAAAAATCAGCTATATTTCCATGCACAGGTAATGAACAAGAAAAAAGGTAATTAAGAAAGAAAACAATCCCATTTATAATAGCACCAAAAAAGTAAAGTGCTAAGGAATAAACTTAACCAAAAAGGCAAGAGACTTATAGAGTGAAAACTATAAAACATTCTCAAAATATATTAAAGTTATAAAGAAAGATAGCTCATGTTCATAGATTGCAACATTGAATATTGGTTAAAGGTCTGTACCATCTAATGCAACCAACAGATTTAATGCAATCCCTATCAAAATGCTAACAGTATTTTTATAAGAGATTTAAAAAGCTGAACTTCAGATGGAATCTCAAAGCACTTCACAAAGCTAAAACAGTTCCAACAAGGGAAAAGAAATCTAAGGACTTCATATTTCCTAATTTAAAAACATATCACAAAGCAACAGTTAGAAAATAGTACGGTATTGGCACAGGCAGACATGGAGAAGAATGAAACAGGATACAGAGACTTTCGTGTATATGAGCTTCAACAAGGTACAATGATACACAACAGGAAATGGACAAGTTCTTTTTCAACAAATAGTGTTGGAAAAACTGGATATCCACATGCAAAGGAATGGAGACGAAAACTTACATCATGTACAAAATTAACTTGAAGTGCATTACAGACCTTAAACTTAAGACCTGAAACTATGAAATTTCTACAAGAAAACAGAAGAAGGAAGCTTTACGACGTTAAAATGGACAACAGTCTCCTGGATATGATGACAGAAGCACAGGCAACAAGAGCAAATAGACAAATGAGATTGCATCAAACTACACACTTCCGGGCCGGGGAGTTAGCTCAGTGGTTCCGGCGCCTGTCTCGCAAGCGCAAGGACCCGGGTTCGATTCCCCGGTAACCACATAACAATACTGGGTGTGGAGACCCACACCCAGCAGCAACCAGTACCACATACCACGGTGCCGGGCGTGGTGGCTCACGCCTGTCATCCCAGCACTCGGGAGGCAGAGGCAGGAGGATTGTGATGTGAGTTGGAGGCTGAGCTCAGGGCCAGCCTGAACCACAAAGCGAGACCCTGTCTCCAAAAAACTACACACTTCCATGCAGCACGAAAAAGGAGAGGGAACTGACAACCTATGGAATGGGAGAAAAGAGTTGCAAACCATTTCATAGATAAGGGGTTATAGCAATATAATATATAATAACAAAAAAATTAAAATGGGCAAAGGTTCTGAACAGATACTCCAAAGATACTCAAATGTCCAAAATCATACAAAAAGATGTTCAATGTCACGAGTCACTGGGATGCTACAAATCAGAAACACATTGAGGTTTCATCTCTCTCCCATCAGAATGGCCACTGTGAAAAATAAAACACAGCAAGGGTTGGCAAGGACACACCGAAATCGAAACCCAAGTGTGCTTACTCAGATGGTGAAGTAGTTGAGCTGCTGTGGAAAATAAAGAATTCAAACCAGAGCAGCCACATGAGCTAACAACCCTAGTCTGAGTGGGAAACTAAACTGCACCAACAGAAACTAAAGCAATATAAAATAAAGGAGTGAGTTGTAATTCCATCTTTCATTCTTCCTTACTTTTCAAGTAAGGTGAAAAATTAAAGTTTTAGACCATGATTATGTGGATGAGGAGAGGGGACTGTCCTGGGCTTTGGAAGAATAAGGGTTCCAAAATCAGGGCACATGCTCATGCAATACTGTTCTTTTCCAAGCAATACTATAGCCCGTTCGTCTACACTTCTTCTGCTGTTAAATAGCCACCTAGTGACTACTTTCATTAGCTTTTGTCCCTCTCAACTAGTTAAAATTTAATATTTATAGCCTCAGCATGTTTGTTTGCGGTCTGCTAATCGGAGACATGGTAGATGACCCTCAAGCACAATATATCTAGCATAGGCCAGAGTCATCACATGCTGACGATTATAGACACACTCCAAGGGCACAAAGAGAGAAGATGGGAGAATTGTCATTTGCAACATTGGACTGATTATCACATGTCCCTGTGGAGTTTCAGTTCCACTCTTCACACTGAGGAGACTGTCAGTTGTCAGGCTGTTCTGGAAGATTCTGGAGCATTCTCCATAAAAGGCCCACACCCTGGAGACAGAACGAAATCATTTCATGGGTCCCATGGATCCCAGTGGTTTTATTAGGATCCTCACCTTCTTATGTAGTTGGTCCTTGTCCTTTTTAATTATCCCAGTGTTCTAGTGGATCGCATTCCTGGAAAGGAATTGTTTCTTGCCCTAGGAATGACTAGGCACTTTGAGATATCTTTCAGAGCGCACAGGCCTTCCCATTTGTGGCTCCAAGACCCCAGGGTGTAGCTCTTTCCATGGTCAAAGGGAGGTCACTGGCAAGTATGGCATCCTGGTTAGTGGGAGCAAATTAAGCAAAAAACCTGGAAGCTGCATATTATCAGATAGCCTCGAGGAGAAGTCACTCACACAGTCATTTGAGTCCCAAGGCGAGCTGGGATGCAGGTACCAGTGCCTTGGGGAAGCAGAGAATGGATTTGAGGAACAATCAGTTGTTATTTATAGTCCCTTTCTTTCTTTCTTTCTTCCTTTTTTTCCTTTTTTTTTTTTTTTTTTTTTTTTTTTTTTTTTTTTTTTTCCTGTACTGGAGATCAAACTCAGGACCTTGCTTTTGCAAGACAAGCACAGTGCCAGTGAACTAAAGCCCCAGCCCAGCAGTCTCTTTCTTAATCTCTACAGTGGAACAGAGCAGTGAATGAGGGCAAGTGTTCTGCTTCACACTTGAATGCCAAACAGTAGGCAGGCTTTTTGGTGGTCTGGAAATGGAAGGGAGAGAAAGAGCTAAAAAATGATCAAGATATACTATATACATGTACTGAATCCCTAAAATAAATGTAGCTTTTATATATGGCAAACATACAATAATAATTTCTTTAATCATTAGGAAAATTAATAAAAGCACTTTCCCATTGAAAATGTGTTGCTGAGTGGGAACCTACAGCAGATAGGAATATGCTAAAACGATCTCAGGCATTTGTGGGAGGATCTCAGCCAAAAAACAAACATTAAGAATAAACACTTTCAAGGTAGCTGGCCCATTCAGAAATGCGGGGTGGGCCAGACATGGTGGTATACTCCTGTAATCCCAGTACTTAAGGGAAGGCTGAGGCAGGAAGATAGCCATGAGTCAGCCTGAGGTCAGCCTGAACTACACAGTGAACTCAGGGCAGCCTGAAACCCAGAGTAAGACCCTGTCTCACAGGAAAAGAAAGAAAAAGAGAAAGAGAAAGAGAATGAGAGAGAGAGAGAAGGAAAGAAGAAAGAAAGAAAGAAAGAAAGAAAGAAAGAAAGAAAGAAAGAAAGAAAGAAAGAAAGAAAGAAAGAAAGAAGAAAGAGAGATCAGGTGGCATTTGATTCCATGCAATCATAGAATTTAGCAAAGCCCTTCCTAGTTCAGCTAAGTAACTTCTCCCATTTAGTTTTTCATATTCTACTGATGTATCAAAGCCAATCTCTAGAGGAAGAACTTGTCAGATGTTACCAATCAACTCCAAGATGGCCTTCTAAATGGACTTTTCTCTGGCTTTTTGCTCTTCATTTGTCTTATGCTTTGACATCATCAAACTCAAGCCCATTCATTATACAGTCCCCTTTTACTGAAAACAAATCATATGTAATGACTAAGATACCCTTTGGGGAAGGGAGAAAGCCAAGTAACTGGTTTACTTAAGTACCAAACCGAGAAGGCACTGTCTCTTCAGTCTTTGTCAGCACGTCCCAAGCCCATAACATGGTATAATCTAAAGAAGTGCTATTTTGACCCCAATGTCCTACAACAGGATATTGCATTAATGACATGGATCAAAATAATCCAAACAACTGAATTTCACTGAAAATTGTGCAAATGGAAACTGGAACTAATTTAAAAATGAGTATTTGGAAAAACAAAGGAGTTCATTAGTTCTCTTGGAGCTGCTGGTTGCACTAAACCTTATGAATAGAAGGGCTTCTTTTGGCTACTTCCCATAAAAAAAACCACAGAGCACCCTATTTACTTTTACTAAAGAATGGAAGGAATGCATGTTGAAGCATGTAGCAAACGAAGTGGCTGTCAGCAGGTATTTCTAAACGATAAATCTTTTTTAAAAAATCAAATTGTTTTTTGGATTGGAAGGAAAGGATAATAAATGCTGGCAGGGCCACCAAGGCAGTTTGCCTGGATCTCAGAAAAATATTCAATAACATTTGGCACAGCCATCTAATACGTAAAATAAAATAATTTAAAAATCAGCACTAACATCCATACATGGAAATTAGCCTGGCTAGAGTCTGAGGTACATTATTTTAAAGGCACTGGTATCAAAGTGTTATGATTATTAAGACAGAAAGGAACTCCAAATATTTACTGAGGCAAGACAAACCATCAAATAAAACTCTGTTCTAAACAATAAAATACTTTTATGGAAAACATGTAGGGTTTCTCTTATAAACCTAAACATATCATCTAAGTCTCATAATATTGTTAACGGTAATGGTTAGTCATTTCTCTTTTATGAAAAGAAATCACTCTTACTTGTCAACTCAAATTGAAATATCTTAAAATATGTCTTTGAAACCTGTTTGCCAAAACACAAAAAGAATTCCCAAGCTATAGCAAAGAAGGCTTTTATGACCGGGTTTCAACATTAATTCACATCACATCCTGTTCCTGCCATGCTCCTTAAGCTCTCATTCTTAAGGAGATTCATTCTTTCCAGAATAAGCCATTTCCCTTCACCTCTGTCATACACTGTTCTTTCCACCTACAGTGCTCTTCCTGCCTCCTCTGACTCTACGACCTCCTGCCCACCAGCCAAGGAAAATCCTCCTTATCCCCATCTCGCTGAGAACTGGTTCCTGTGTCCTAAAAGAAATGAAACCGTCCTTAACGATCCAAGGCAGGGCTGGCTGTCCTTCCTTTTATTCCCTTATAGTCCATGTACCAACTTCTGATTCAGCCACACATTATCTGGATGCTGTTTCCATGCCAACCTCCTTCTCCAGGGCATGAGTTCCCCAAGGATGTGGTCTAAATACTTTTAAGTTCCCAGGGTCTTCTCATAGCCACTGCAAGTGAAATCAATGAACTTATTCATAATACTGCTGACGTTCCCTGCCCATAGCCTCTTGCCTCTTACTTTTCAAAGCACATCAGCACAAGTGCCCGCCATGCTTTGCTGGAGGGCCTTCTCTGGCTGCTAAGGCCTATTCTGTGCATGCCCAGGTTAAAGGTACTAAGCAGACTAGAAGTACAGAAACAGCCTTCCACTATGACTCATCTGAGTTAGCAGATAAAGACTTCGGTCCTTTCTTTCCTTGGTAGGGTTAGTCTGAACTGCATGAGTCAACTAGAGCTTGAGTTGCCCTTTGTGTTAACTCAACCTGAAATGACTTCCTTTTGTCAGGAACTACAGAACCACCACCATCTCTGAGAACAGAGGATAGCACCCCTGCTGAAAATGATGAGCCAGCCACACCTGAGTGACCCACTTCCCCTGTGATGACCAACAAAAACAAGATGAGGTCCAGGACCAAAACATCACCCCAAGAGGGAGAACAAGCATAGGTTCATGAGTTCAAAAAAAATTGTTTTTCCTTTTGGGTGTATAAGGTATTTTTATTCCTCCTGGTTCTAATCATAAGATAGCTCTGTTCATTGACCTACAGAAAGTTTTTGACCGGTCTTGAGCACAGTTAAAAGCCTAAGACAATATACAGGAAATATTGTGGTTCAGATTGACCAAATATATTTGAGTACACTGTAATTGGATAGATTGTCTTATATGTTTGTCTTTTTATTTGTTTGTTCACTCATATGATTTGTCTGTTTTGTCGGAGCTCAAAATAATTGTTTTTCTTTTTATTTTCATTTTTTGAAAATTTTTTCCTAGAGGATATCCACCTATGGTTAGGTTGACTTACAGATGAACACTATTGGAAAGAAGGGTATAGTTGCTTTTGTATGTTAGCTAATCAAAGTCACCTTCATATTTATTTTACAAAAATACTATATGCTTTTCCTTGATAGCTATATGAACAAAAACCCTTAGAGTTGGGAAGACTGCTAAGTGGAACTCCCCTTGGTGAACAGAGGAGCAGCTGCCCAGAATATTATTATTTTGGTCTTTGTTCACTGATGGGATCAGCAATATTTTCACAACCTTATGGGAACACACCCCAATAAATATTTTCTCAATGTTATTGCAAATTGGTTGCATTGGTCATCATGGAAGATATTAGCTCTAAGAATGTTGTGGTAAAATATTTATGCAAATTGTAAATATATTGTGATATGTTTATAAGATTTTATATGATTGTAAAAGATGTTTTTGGAACAAAGCTGTATAATTTGTTGCTTTTCTAGGGAGTAAGAATGTCTAACAATGGCTATTCTACATTGGAGACATGTTTGTTATACTAAAATATTTTGAAGTTGACATTAGACAGTGACTCAACCACCAGAACAACTATAATTGACAACTGTAATAGTCTTCTAACTATATTTTTATCCTGAATGCTTTATAGGCAGGTAGATTTGTAATGGTTGAGCTCAGTACTCCTGTTGTATATGCTAATGTTACTGATCTTCTCTCCTGGATGTTGAACAACTAAAGTTTAGAGACCAGAATTAGAAAGTAACTGGGCTAAAAAGGTAGCCAATATTTTGGCCCTAGCCCTCTGAGGTCAACTACTACTACTGAAGACCCAGGACATGAGAGAACCTTCTCCATGAGATCCTATGATTCTACAAAAGTATCAAAGGAATGCTACTTGAAGAAAAGACTCTCCGATGCTTTTGCAGAAAGCATAAGAGTCAAGCAAGGCCATAACATATCCTGATGGCTGACACTGACAGAAGGGCTGAGAGACTCAGCCTGATTCTAAGATACTGCCTGAAGAGACTTGTTTGACCTTGTTAGATAGTAAGAGATTAACTTTATTTAATATAGATCTTACTATAACTTGATCTGAAACACCCAGTAGAAAAGTTTAAGGAAAATTGCTTTTATTTATTATTAATTATAGAGCAAGCCATTGTTGGGTGTACTGCTCCCCCTTCTGCTGCTGCAGTATTTGGCTTCTACTGCTGCTGCTCAGAGTAGCAAGAGTTGAACCTGAGCTCAGCCTTTTCATCAAAGTTCCAGTTTTGTTGTTTGTCATTTGTTAATCCTTTTGCTGTGGGATTCAGATGGGACTGGAGTTTGCCACTAGGCTGGCTGTGTCCTTTTACCCTGTCTCCCACATTTTCCCTTCTGCTCCTTCTTTCTCTCCCTCTCCTCTGCTAGTTTCCCAGTACCATCTTGCACATGAACTACTTGTACTCAAACCTTTGTTTCCAGATAGCTATTTGAAGAAATTCAAATTAAGAAAAGAATGTATACTCAGAATGTACCAGTAAACTCACTTTAAGAAAAGAAAATGTTGAGTTGAACGTACTTCAAGGCTTCAAAGATATCAGCCCAAGTGAGTGTGTCTCTTTAGAGGTCACTTGATCTAATTTGTTCCTTTTACCAAACCCATCCATTCAGAGATCACCTGCCTTGAAACTGAAAGTTTTTACTTATTCCCTGAAACAATAGCAAGCTTTTATGGATTTTTTTAGCAGAAGATGTGCAAAAGGGAGGCAATGTTTCAGGCAGTTATTGTGACAGCAGTGTTTAGATGGGTAGACGATGAAGGGACACAAGGCATCTTGTGCTAATCCAGCTATTTCCATAGAGGACCTACTAAAAGTCTGCACCAGGAGAGTTGCTTTGAGAATTTTTTTTTTAATCTTTATTGGTACATTAAATATACACATCATGATGGCACTCCATAATGGGGATTTATACCAGTATAAGACACAACTTAATTCTCATTTTTTCCCATAGCCCTACCCACCCTACCACCCCCCCATATACATAAAATTTGTTTCCTTACTTTTTTGTTACAATCTCTTT
>PVIR01040414.1:0-13351 GCA_004026965.1 Petromus typicus | reverse complement strand
GGGGAGGAGGAGGAGGGGGAGGAGGAGGGGGAGGAGGAGGAGGGGGAGGAGGAAGGGGAAGAGGAGGGTGGAGGAACAGAAGGACGAGGAGAAGATGATACTGTTGATGAATAGGGGAATGGAAAGAGGAAATGGAATAGAAAATATGAGCATCATCATCATCATCATCATCACTGAAATAATGAAGAACAACAAGATAATAAACAAGAATAAGAGGAATAATAATAGGAAGAAGGAGAAGAGGAGGAAAAGTTATTTAAGGTCTGTAATGCACCGTACTTGAGCCTGACTTTGGGCATGTTTTATTTTTTGAAAGGCCTTGTAATTCATTTTTTTCTGTTCTAGGGCATAGGTACAGGTCTATTGAAAGCCTCATATAAAATATTTGCCATTCCCCATTTAGGGATCCAAATCCCAGGAAGCTTTCCACTCCCAGGCAGGAATGAAGGAAGAAAGGAAAGAAGGAAGGAAGGAAAGGAGGAGTGTACTTTGCTGGCAGGATGGTTGAGGTCTCAGGGAGTGTAAATCTGGTCCAAATAGCTATTGTTCCCCGGTGATAAGAAAGGATCTCTTATACTGGACTGTGTGGAGGGTTATTGAGCTTTTTCCTTTGGGGCTTCATGGTTTTGCTCAGATCAACTTTAAATCTAAAGGCTAAAATAATGTCATGATTAGAGGACTTCCAAGTTGGGCTGCACATTATAATGTCATCCACATGTGGTATTAAGTTTCCTTGTTTAAGCTCCAGAATCCTAAATCATTTTCCAGAGTGTGGGCCAAAATATGAGAGCTATCTCTAAAACTTCATGTGGGAAGCACACATGTACATTGCTGTTTTTCTTGAAAAATTGGATTTTCTCATTCAAAGGAAAATAGAACCTAGAAATCCAGATGAAGCAAAAGAGAAAAGAAAGTGTCTTTAATGTCTAAGCCTGAAAAAAAATTTGTATCATCTAGAATTTGGGAGAGGAGTACATATCGATTCTCTTCCATAGGGAACATTATGATTAAGCCTTATTTATGAAGTGGAAGTCTTGTGTTGTCCTGTGTTTTTCTGAAGTCTTTAAACAAGAGTGAGAGTGTTGCAAGATGATGAACAAGGCTATAGAATCCCATCCTTGAAAATCTTATATATATGTGGCTGAAAGTCTTTATGAACTTGTTTGATTGACATTGCATTTGATAGGGTAACTGGCTGAGATCTTTTAGTTTTATAATTATCAACATTACTTGATTTGGCCTTCCAGGTATTCAATTTTACCATGAAGGAAAACATACCTGTTGGCTAATTATGTGAGGGAAACCTAATGTAATCCCAATAGGTAAGATTTCTGTTTTTGCCAGTACTAGAGAATTACTCCAAATTTCCTAGTAAGCTTCTGCTTAGAAAAGGAGTAGGACACTGTGAATATTAACAACTCAAGGTTGAAGATTTAACCTTTGAAATGACATGTGAGAGCAGGTTTACAAAAACTGCTACGGGGTCCTTTTGAACCCTATTCAGAGAGCAGATCTCAAGGAATATTTCCTACAGAAGAGGATTAAAACAGAATGATCTGGCACTGTCCCCACCTGAAGCTGTTCTGGCTCAAACATGATGTCCCAGGGTCACACAGGGATCTTGACAGGAGAAGTGATGTCCAAGGACAGGGGCATTGTAGGTTTCCCCATTTCCCTTTGGTCTTCATCAGAGCAGGAGATGGGAGTGTTGGATGCTCTGGTCCCTCTCAGAAAGTGGAGACAATGGGTCCTTTAGTGTCATGAGGCAGGAATATCAGCTTCCTGACACATGGAGCAAGGACTAGATGGGGGCTTGAAATAGTCATATGTCCCACATCCAGTCCTCTTGCATTTAAAGAAGGAACATTTTACTTCATTGACCTTGGCTAAAAACAATGGGACTTTGGATATTATTATGACTGGAAAGCTCCAGAATTGGATGTTACATTTGAATATCTTTTATAAGTAGTTCCTTGTGGAAGTTCTAATCTTTCCTTAGATGAAAAAGGTGTGTAAGCAACACCAATTACAACATCCGTAATTTTGTCCTTATGTCAAGATTATTGACATAAATTTTTGGTGTTTTTTCTTCAGCCATTGTTTTTTTGTCCGTACGTAGATCCCACTTGTTGTAAACAGAAAAATTTGTGTCCAAAACTTGGGTCAGAGGTGTCTAGGGACCCACCTGATGTCTTCATAATTTATGCCTAATATCTGGTGTTGATTGACTAATGAATTTCTGACACATCGCGGCTTGTCTCTCTCTAGATAATAGATTTTGAACTGTATATTTAAGACAATCTTGTACTAATCAGTTGGGGGAGGCAAGTGGATTTTCCACTTTGCCTTCTTTGTGAAACCTGTCTTAGTCCTTCATAATTGATTGGCTTGTTATTGCATAAGATAAGTTACCCTTGTAGACCTCACTTCTGGTCCACATGTAATATTATATTCCAGCTTTGTTCAGTCCAAGGGACAATAAACTTTCTAAGGTGATTTCCTTCCTTGCATATATTGTTTGTCTGCATATCTCTTGTAAGATTATTTGCTTTTACCCTGGGGTAGAGCAAGTGGTTGACATAAGTCAGCCACCTCACCATGCTGGGCAAATGTATGAGAAGAGCAGAGATTGAAACTATCTACAAACCTACCAGGATCTCAGAGTTGACCTCACCAGGCTTCACAGGATTTCATGTCTACAACTGAAAAGGGAACCTAAACTCCAGTAGTTCCCTATGTTTCTGGGAATTCTCTTATGGGCAGGGCAAAGTGTGCATAAGAAGATTATAAACTCCACTCTGAGTGTATCCTGCAGGCCTTCCAGGTGCCTGAGAAGAGTAAGGAAAGGGCTGGGATATTCTGGGTCTTTAGGGTTTTATACTCTCATGGAAAACCTGAGTCACTTGAGGAGAGTGGGATGGACTTGCTCGCCTGAGGACTATATGGAGGAGACTAAGTGCACCCCCCATGCAATGTGGTTGTTTTCATTAAATAGGTGGGAGAGACCCACATTCCCTGAGGGACAAGTGAGTGTTGAAAGACAGGATCATAAATGATACCAATGATTTCTTCCTTTGAGGTCTCTTGAAGTACGACAGCTGTAGGACATGCAGAAATAGTCATAAAAGCATGAACATAAGAATTTTGACATAAATTTCCTTGCCATTACAGAAAGGATCTAACCGAAGAAAAGTGGTGTTAATTTTGACTGCCATTCTATGCCTAGCTTTCAGCCCTTCTCAGTTTATACTGCCCCCAAACAGCACAGTGACAGAGGATAAGTTGTTCATTTTTCAAATTATAAGTGTCATATTGCTCACAACTTTTAAGGATACAGCCTAGTTATGAACTTGCTGGAATGTTCAGGTAACCTATGGTGAAAAGTGGATGCTATGGAAAAGGAGAGAGAGAAGACTAGGTATGGAGTCCATCAGATGACATTTCTTGCAGAATGATGCAGATCCACTGACTGTTCAGTGTGTTCCTTGTTAGACCCAAGTACTATCACCTAGAAGGCTACTGAAAGAGTGGTCCCAGTGCCCTCTCCTACTTTATTTTTCCTTAAAATGCTCCATAGCTTATGGCCCACTCTTCTTCATGAGAAAACTGTGACCCTATTTTAGTTTATGTTAGTGCATAATGGGAATAAAAGGATATTAAATGCACATAGTTCATGTACACTATGTCAGTTACCAGTCCAATAATCATTTTAATGGGATTGCTTTAGAAAGTAATTGCTACAATTCTGAGCACTTTCATGAATAATTCCATATTTTAAATACTTTGAATAAGAATTGCCATTGGAGTGAGGCCCTTGAGGTATATAAATGTGGAAAGATGAACATTGACTAATATACAATACTGATTTAGAGATATATTCTTAGGTGAGTGGGAATATAAGATCCTGTAGGCAATGGTTATGTAATAAAATTCCTTTACTTTGGTATTTGACATTATTTCATGATTAGAGAAGGGAGGATTGGTGACATTGGGGTGACAGTTGCTAAATTTTTCCTTCCATAAAGGAGTAATAAAATAGATACTGTAATATCTAGGTGCCACCAATCAATTGTGAATTTTCTAAATGTAATCAAAGTGTGTTTACAAACATGACTATCTCATATAACATATATCATTCAAGACAGTGTCAAGAACTAGTTACCAAAAAGACTAAACATATGGTGATCCATCAGCATTCCCATGAGGAAGTAAAGCTGTTTTCTTATGGAATGCATTGGGTCATTCTCTGAATGGAGATGCCTTGGAATTTTGTGCAAAATGTCATACAATTTGTATTACATCTTCTCCTCTTCCCAATACATGATGAGCCCCAGGATGGATGTATGAGTATAAACAGGCAGGTACTGAATGTTATAGAAATAAATATGCTTAAATTTGACTCATTGAGGCACAACTAGAAATTCTGTCCTATTTCAGATAAAATGGATTTCAAGCTATAAGTGATCAGAAGAGACAAAGAAGGTCAGTACATCTATGTTAAGACAAAGTTTATTTGTTACAGTTATACACATATACACAAACAGCTGCATGTCAACTTCATGAAACAAATATTGCTTGTATGAAAAATAAGACAAAAACCAATAAAATAGTGATAAGGGCCATTGTATTACATTTTCACAAACAGACAAATAATCATCAAATGAATATTAGATTTTAAATGAAACCCTTCACATAACTTAACTTATTAGATTTTTCAGAGTGTTCCATACAACCGAACACAATGCACAGTCTTCTCAGCAGCCTACTTCTACTAAATAGACCACATACTGTTTCATAAAACACAGTTATGTAAATGTGAAAGAATTGAACGTATCACATGAATATGATCAGATCATTGTGGAAGGAAACTGAAAAGCAATGGCAAAGGAAAACATAGAAATTATGAAAACACATGAACATGTTCTGTGGAAGAGTCAGTGTGTCTAGGGAGAAACTAGATAGTTCTAAAACCAAATGATAATGCCAGAACAATGTACTGGAACATATGGGACAGAATGAAAGCATTCCTAACAAGGAAGTTTATAGCTGTGAATGCCCACATGAGAAAAACTGAAAGTCCAAATAAACAACCTAACGAGGCAACATGAGGGCCTAAAAATGAAGAACAATTCAAGTCCAAAACAAGCACATGGGAGGGTCTTACAAAGACCAGAGCAGTGATTAATGAATTTGAAATTAGGAGAACAGTAAAAGGAATCCATGAATCAAAGAGTGAATTCTTTAAAGAATATAAAAACCAGAAAAACCTTGAGCCAACCTTGCCAAAATAAGGAAAGACAAAACTACACACCACTTGAATTAAAAAAGTGAATTCACAGCTCATCCTGCTGAAATACAGAAGATGACTTAAAACTGCTTTGTGAACCTAGCCTCATGATCAGGGACTATTCACAAGGAATGGATTGAATTAAGATACATGGAGACTACAAAGCCTGAACTATGATGATACATAAAAACCTGAATAATCCTATAGAAGTCCATGAGTAGAAGAGGTAATGAAAAGGCTATCAAATACAAAAGACCCAGATGGATTTACTGCTAAATTTCTCAAGAAAATTAGAGACATAATACCAATCCTCTTCAAACTCTATTGAAACTCAAAGGGAAATACTACTGATAATGTCACTCCTGGAAGCAAGAGTTACCTTGATTCAAAACCCAGAAAAGACCAAAACAGAAGAGAATTATAGGTGATTCACTTTAATGAGAAAACATCCCTCAATCCTCAGAAGTATTTTGGAAAACATAGCACAGCAAATCACCGAAAAGATATAACTCATGGACAAGTAGGTTTTGTTCCAGTACTGCAAGGATGGTTCAACATTCACAAGTCAATAGATTCAATACGACACATAACAAGAATGTAATATGATCATCTCTATAGAGGCACAAATGTGATTTGACACAGAAAACATTCATTTACAATGAAAAACTTGAACAATATAGGTAAAGAACATATTTATCTCAATATGATAAAAGTTATCTGTGACAAACTAATTGACTATTTATATCCAGTGGATAGAATCTGAAAGTTTTCTGTCTAAAATGATGAAAAAGGCAAATATATGTACAATCAAAATTGATGTTAAACATAATTCTCAATCATCAGCCAGAGGAAAGAGGCAAGAGAAAAATAAAAAGATGGAGGAGAGGAAAAATAAATATTAAAATCTGCTTATTTGCAGGTGACATGATCTCCATAAATGATGCTAAAAATTACAACAAAGTGGAAAATATGTAACTTAAGTCAGTAGTCCATCAGCATTAAAAGCCAACACACAACAAACAGTGGCCCTCCTGCATGTTTTGAGAGAGAAATTAAGGAAAGCGTACATTTCTCATAGCATCAATAATAACAAAATACTAAGAGATTAAAATAAAAAAGGAAGTAAAAGACCTGTGCAAAAAAATTAATGCTCCTCTGAAAATATGGATTAAAGAGGACTTCAGAAAATGAAAACAGAGCCTCTTTTCCTTGATCAAAGAAGCCAATATAGTTAACATAGGCATTTTTCTAAAATGGTTTTATATGTTTATACACACACATACTCGCAAGCGAGTGTGCGTATTTGTATACATACATATATATATGTACATACATACATATATATATGTACATACATACACACACATATATACACATACATACATACACACATACATATGCATATATATATATATTTATATATATATATGTATCAGAAGAATAAAAGAGCCTAGAACAGGAAAAAATGATGGATCCAAGTCTATCCATATCAGTCATAATCATTATTGTCAATGCTTTCAATGCACCAATTAAGAGACGCAGACTGGCAGAATGGATCAAAAAGCAATATCATACAATCTGTTGCGCATAGCAAACACACCTAATCCAAAGAGAAAGTCACAGACTGAAAATAAAGGGGTGGAAAACAATTCTCCATGCAACAGGAAACTGCAAAAAAGCAGGAGTAGCTATCTTATTTGCAGAAAACATAGATTTTAAACCAAAACTGACTAAAAGAGACAAAGAAGGTCATTACATTCTTGTACAGGTAACTATCCAAGAGAAAGAAATAACTGTTTTAAATATTTATGCACCAAACTCTAGTGCACCCAGCAATATAAAACAAATATTAATGGACATGAAAATCCAGATAAGCACCAAATCAATAATAGTAGCGGACTTCAATACCCCACTGTCACAAATAGACAAATCAGCTGAATAGAAAATCAGTAAAGAAGTGCTCGAGGTAAACCAAACTCTTCAACAAATGGATTTAGTAGATGCCTACAGAGTATTTCACCACACTAAGTGAGAATTTAAATTCTTCTCAGCTGCTCATGGATAATTGTCCAAAATAGACCACATGCTAGTTCATACAACAGGTGTAAGTAAACACAAAGGAAATGAATTTGTTCCCTGTGTACTTTCACATCATAGTGCCTTGAAACTAGAGATGAAGAGAAAAATATGCCAAGACCTTCACAAAGACATGGAAATTTAACAATACTCTACTGACTAACCAATGGGTCACAGAAGAAATTAAAGATGAAATTAAACAGTTTCTACAATTGAATGAAAACCCTAGTACAACATACAGGAACTTATGGGAAACAATGAAAGCAGTTCCAGGAGGGAAATTCATAGCAGTGAATGCCTATATCAGGAAAAGAGAGCAAGCTCAAATTAACAATCTAATGCTGAACCTTAAGCTACTAGAAAAAGAGGAGCAAGGCAAACGG
This sequence comes from Petromus typicus, assembly GCA_004026965.1. Taxonomy (NCBI): domain Eukaryota; kingdom Metazoa; phylum Chordata; class Mammalia; order Rodentia; family Petromuridae; genus Petromus; species Petromus typicus. The sequence continues at coordinate 5,605 of PVIR01040414.1, read as the reverse complement.
AGAGCTCATAGGAGGGAGAAAATCAAAAGGATCAGAGCAGAAATTAATGCAATGGAAACTAAAGGAACGATACAGAAAATCAACAAATTGAAGAGTTGATTTTTTGAAAAGATAAATAAAATTGATAGAACCTTATCCAGCCTTCTCAAACAAAAAAGAGAAAAGGCTAAAATTCAAGCTATTAGAAATGAAAAGAGGGAAATCACCAGTGACCAAGTGGAAATACAGAAAATAATAAACACATACTTTGAAAATTTGTATTCTAATAAAATGGAAAATGGAGAGGAAATGGATAAATTCCTGGATATATAAGAACTTCCACAGTTAAATGAAGAGGACAAAAAAAGTTAAACACCCCAATAACAATCTGTGTAATTGAAAAGGTAATAAAAAACCTACCAACAACAACAACAAAAAAAAACAGAAAACAACAAAAAACAAAACAAAACAAAACAAAAAAGCCCTGGATTTGTGTAGATTCTTGTTGAAAATGCACTTGAGACACACCAGGAACCCCATATGTTTGACCAAAAGTTTCTGCCTTCTTTCAGGTTAATCTTCCCATGAGTGGTATGTGATAGTAGCTCCCAGAATATTCGGCAATTCATTCCCTAACACAGAAGAGCATACTGATATAATAAATTTCCAGCTGCCATAAACAGCTGGAGAGGAGGTATTTTGAACTCGCAATGGAAAATGATTCTTTTGAGGTTGAGCTTTTCTAGAATATGTGGTAACAATGGAATTGCCAAGTTGCTATAAGATTATGGGGAAAAACTCCGTTCCAGATTTCCACTATGTGATATCTGCACACAGAATGACCACAACAATATTACTGTCATGGACGTGGATCAGGGTATAGATATCTGCAGTACACCATTTCCTATGCAGCTGAATATTACTGTGAAAATATTCATGAGAGTTTTCCTAGAACCAGTTTCCAATTTTAAATGTTGTGATAACATAATGCAAACATTCTAATTATAGAGAGCAAGATGTGCTCCAGTTTAGGGAGTATGCCTTATAAAATATTGAGCTTGGCTTATTCAGGCATGGATATTGACACGAAATATTAATTCTAGTGTCCCAGTTTATTCTGCCTTTCAAAACTAAGTCTTTTTCATGCCTATGAGCCCCCTACAGCCAACATCTGCTTAAAGTGCTTTAAATATTGTAGAAGCTTGACAGCCTCAACATTAGCCTATTTGAAAGTCATGGTTTTATGTCACTGCAGAAAGAAGTCCTGTTCCTTGTCTAATGAAAACTAGCTTTCTGTGGGAAAGAATCATACCTCTTCTCTGTCATTCTTCAAAGGAAGTATAGGATCTGGGCCATATGTACCACAATCAATGTCTGTAATTTCTCAGTTACTCTCTAACACAGAGTGGATAGGACAGTGTACATGTAAGCACATATCACTAAAATATACATTTCAATTTCCCAGGGGAAATGAATTATCAAATGGTAAAATCTGGTGCCAATGGTCTGTGAAACATGTTCCATCCTCTCCATCTCTGTTCCTGTGCAGTCTGTAAAATTCTGTATCCTACCTGTAAACAATATCGATCTGTGACCTGCATCACAATGTAATGCTCATGATTCAGTTGTACAAAATTAGAAACACAAAGCCCTTATGATATGAGAGGTATGCCAATTAGCAGCCAACTTTTCTGTAACAAAACTTCGTGGATATAAACTACATTTCAAAATAGTATCAGTAATTACAGAGATATAACTGAGGCTGTATCTAGAGCCTGAGAAATAAGGATAGTATCCTAGCTGCGAAGAAGTTCTTGATACAATCTGGAGGGATAAAATTACAATGTACCAGAGGACCTGTGTCCTCTAAATTACTCACATACACTGTTTAATCAGAAAACATTCAATACACCAATGAAAAACTGTGATGCTGCGTAATTGACTTCCTAACGATGGTAAGAGCAATAAAAGAGTTCCAATAGGTATAGATTTTGTGTTCTCTCCCATGGAATATTCTTCTCCCTTTACTCACTCCTGAAGCAGGATTCCAAGGACTATAGGGGCCGGAATTAGGATCCTATCAAGGACTACAGTTCCAGTGTTCCCAAGGGTCACCATATATAATCCAGGCCTTCCGGGGATGAAACATGCAGACTCTGAAGCTTGAAGAACAAGAGTGATAAAAGGTTGATTCCTTCTCAGACTTTACCATCCCTTCTTCTCCTCTCTTCCAGAGAAGCCACAGTGGTCTGGGAGGTGAAATATACAGAAGTAAGAAAGCATCTTTTCAGCAAATAACTTTCTTCATATAGCCAGTGAATCCCAGCCCCACGTGGTGTTGGAGCAACTAAAGGACAGTTCTGTGTTCAAACAATTTCAACAATGCTATAGAGGGAAGTGGGTACCATTCCCAAGTCTGTGTCACCTTAAACACATCCTGTACATCATCCTGAGACTCAAATACTGAGAATACACTAGGTGGTTGGTCTCTGGTCTATTTTTATTCAACGGAATTAGTGCCTCAGGCAGGTGAGGTCATTCTTGGGCAGTCTTCTTGGCAGCTGGCCAGACAGATGATGGTAGGCTTTGCTGTGGGTATGATGCATGTCCAGATGTTGCCTGTCAGAATCCATTTTCCTCTCTTGGGGTCGGGTGCTGGACATATCACACAGACCACAGGTTGTTCCTGCTACTTGCCCTATGTTGTAGCACTATCCTGTAAGGTCTACTCTTCCACTGTCCACAGATTAGTAGGACCTTTGTAGATGTCATTCAGTGCTGTCCTTTCCATGATACACAGAGCAGATTGTAGTTAGCTCTGAATTCAACAGAAGTACAGGGCTCATCAGAGAAGTCAATCCATTCAACAAACTTGGCATAAAGGTCAATGAGGTCAAGGAAGGAGGGAGTCACAATACAGCACTCAGGCTTGTGAGTCTGTCTGTCAGCATTGAAAACTGAGAAGAATTTATGCATTTATGAATTGATGCCAGAACTGAAAAGGTGGCATTGAAATAGAAATGATACACTGTACAGAGAGACAGGCAAAGTCACAAAGGAAGAAATGACATATGTGACTGCAAATTAGAAGATGTCACAAAGTAACATCTTAGAAGGACTGCTAGAAGGCAATGTGTGTATGTGTGTAGGGTAGTTGTTTGTTGTCAAGACATGTCCAATGCCTATCTTGATTCAGAGGGAAAATTTGGTTAGCAATAACAATCACATATTGACTGCTTGTAATCCATATGTACATACTGCATCAGAGGGAATATTATTAGTGTGACATGAACAAGCAGTTTGGTACAGGGCATGGATAACTATTACTGGAAGCCTAAGGGAACTACCCTATCCAGCAGTGGAACCCAGGACTAACAGATCTGTGTTTCTCTGCCTGATCATCATTAAGAGGGACACACGTCTGAGTAGTTTAGGCCCATTTAGAATTAAAAAAAAAAAAAAAAACTAATATGAAGTGGATAAAGAGGAAACATGGAACTTGTCTTATCATATGAACAAACACTCAGGTCCATGAGTAATTTCATCCTTTGATAGGTTGCTATGTGCTTTTGACATACCATCATCACTGGGAATGTGTACATGGCACAAGTTTACTGCCATCACTACCGTATCCACCTCATCTTGAGGTCCCTGCGTCAACCTTGGAAGAAGTCATTTCTCCTATTGTGCTCTGGAACTTAGAATAGAGTGTGCTATGGCTTGTTATTCCCAAGGTCTCCAAAAATTGAATGCTTGAGTTCATGTTGCTGGTGACTATCACGCTTCTAAACAGTCATATTTCTTAAGGTCCTAAGATTTCCTCCACCTCTATAATCATCATGAAGAGCTCTTCGGTACTATGGATGTCTTGAGCACTCATTGCAGGGAAGATGGTCAGAAATCTACAGTGAGGAGAGGAGGAGACACAATCAGGCAGGGACACGTGGCTGAGAGGGAAAAAAGCCTCTGCAGACACCAGAACAGAGCCCATTAAAGCTTTGAATAGAAGGGCAAAGAGGCAGTTGTGATGAGGGTTCAATGGGAATTTTCACATCACCTGGAGATCCTATCATCTCCTTGCCCTCTCTTGTCTAGTATAAGTGGCATTGTTTTATCTCTACGTTGCACAGTATTTGGATTTGTACAAGAATAAAGTCAATATAATTCACAAGAAATAGGAAAAAATAAAAAAACTGTACACTCTGTATATTTTTTTAATTTAATCTTTATTGGGACATTATGAATACACATTATCATCACATTGAACATTGAGAGTATGTACCAGAATTTGACACTAGTTGTTTCTCATTTTTCCTCATTACTCACGCCCTGCAACCCCCACCCCCTATATACATAATCATTTGTTTCCTTCTTTCTTTATTATGACATTTGTCTTCCCCTTGTTATTTATCTATACACTCTCCTCTCTTTTAAATATTTTCTATTTCACAATATCAAGTATACATACTACAACCCAATTACAACTCCATTTTCTCATTCCAGAGAAAAGGTACAATATTTACACATCTGTAACCTGTTTATTTCGCTTATGAGGACATCCTCAAGGTACATCCATTTGAGTATGAACGACTCAGTCTCATCATTTTTAATGTCAGAGTAATACTCCATTCTATAAAAGAACCACATCTTCTTTAACCAGTCTCTAGTTGATAGACAACTGGGTTGTTTGCAAGGTTTAGAAATCAAAAACTGAGCTGCTATAAACATGGGGGCACATATGTCACTGTGATGTGAATCTTTTAATTCCTTTCAGTATGTATCTAGCAGAGCAATTGCCAGAGAAAATGGAACCTCTAATCCTACTTTTTGAGGAATCTCCACACTGATTTCCACAGAGTTTGTATAAGTCTACATTCCTACCAACAGTGAAAAAGGGTCCTTTTTTCTCCACAGCCTTGCAAACACTTGTTGCTGGCTATTTCTAAAATTGCAGCCATTCTTTGTGGAGTGAGATGAAATCTCAGTGTTGTTTTCATCTGCATCTCTTGAATGACCAATGATGTGGAGCATTTCTTCATAGATTTCTAAGTTGCTCTTACTTCTTCCTCTGAAAAGTATCTATTCATTTCAGATGCACATTTTTGAATTGGGTCTTTAAATTTGGGTGGCTGATTTTTTAAAGCTCTGTATATATTCTAGATAGTAGCCCTTTGTCCGAGGAACAGCTGGTAAAGATATCTTCCCACATTGTTGGTAGCCTTTTCGCTCTGTTTGTGGTTTCCTTTGCTGTGCAGAAGTTTTTTAAAAGAATGAGGTCCCATTTGTTGATTTCCTCAGCCAATTCCTGTGGTATAGAGGTTTTTTTCAAGAAGTCTTTCCCTAAACCAATGTCTTCAAGAGATTTACCTAACCTCTTTTGCAGCAGATACAGAGCGTCTGTTTTAATATTTAGGTCTCTTATCCACATTGATTTTTTTTTTTTTTTTTTTAGGTTTTTGGAGACAGGGTCTCGCTTTGTGGTTCAGGCTGGCCCTGAGCTCAGCCTCAAACTCACATCACAATCCTCCTGCCTCTGCCTCCCGAGTGCTGGGATTACAGGCGTGAGCCACCACGCCCGGCACTGTGGTATGTGGTACTGGTTGCTGCTGGGTGTGGGTCTCCACAC
>PVIR01040413.1:0-13202 GCA_004026965.1 Petromus typicus | reverse complement strand
CTCATAAGTGAAATAAATAGGGCACAGATAGGTACATATCGCATCTTTTCTCTGGTATGAGAAAATAAAGATGTAAATGAGTCCTAGCATTGTATGTTATATATTGTGAAATAGAAAATGCTCAATGTAAAATAGGATGAAAGGGGAAAATGTTGAGATTGTAACAAAAAAGTAAGGAAACAAATTTTATGTATGTGGGGGGGTGGTACGGTGGGTAGGGCTATGGGAAAAAATGAGAATTAAGTTGTGTCTTATACTGGTACAAATCCCCATTATGGAGTGCAATCATGATGTGTATATTTAATGTACCAATAAAGATTTTTAAAAAAAGTATATTGTCCCTCATTTCTTCTCTTTTTTTTGAGACAGGGTCTCACTTTGTGGTTCAGGCTGGCCCTGAACTCAGCCTCAAACTCACATCACAGTAATCCTCCTGCCTCTGCCTCCTGAGTGCTGGTATTACAGGCGTGAGCCACCACGCCCGGCACTGTGGTGTGTGGTACTGGTTGCTGCTGGAGTGAGTCTCCACGCCCAGTATTGTTATGTGGTTTCCAGGGATCGAACCCGGGTCCTTGTGTTTGCAAGACAGGCACCGGAACCACTGAGCTAAATCCCTGGCCCCCGTCATTTATTTCGCTGAAGCAGCTGTACCTTGTGACAGGCCAATGAAACAGTGGTCAGAGTTTTCAAAAGCAAATTTGATTAGATAATGTGGTAGCCTCTCATCTAGGTGGCTGTTGGATTCATAGGGTTAACCAGTCTGCTGTCAGGTGACTCAGGCCAGGGGACATTCCTCCTGCTCTTCTGATTGGTTCAGAGGCTTGATTCTAGCCAAACAAATAAATGACTCTTTTTTTTCTCCCTCAGACTTTTATGAAAGATAACTAGCAAGGAGCTAGCAACTCTTTGGTGAAGGAAATTGTGAAAATGACATTTTGGAGCTTTTAGAGGGTAAAAAGGAAGCACAATTTCTGCTGGTCTACATGAGAAAATAAAAAGGCTCCAGATAGGTGGCTGACACCAGTGGCCTTCAAGTCTAGCTATTCTTTGTCTTTTCATTTTGGTTATTTCATTTTCCCTCTGATTTTAATAGATATCCTTCTGGTCTTTTTTTTTTTTTTTTAATTGAAATCTTCATTGGTACATTACATACACACATCATGATTGCATTCCACAATGGGGATTTGTACCAGTATAAGACACAACTTAATTCTCATTTTTTCCCATAGCCCTACCTACCCTACCACCCCACCCCCATAAACATAAACTTTGTTTCCTTTCTTTTTTGTTATGATCTTTCAACAAATTTCCTTTTTGTCTGAACTAGTTAGAAGTGGAAATTGGTTTCCACTGAAACCAATAAGGACATAATTAATAAAAGTATAAGTAGTTAAGAATAAAATTTGTCCAAGGTGCAAAGAACATGAAATCACCAGTATTTCTGGACACACATACAAAAGGACTAGCTCTGTGTCTCTAGTGCCATGAAGGACAGAGAGAGGGAAACCACAAAAACAGAGACAAGTCAAGATTATTGATTCCGAGCTTTAGATCATCCTCTTTGCTAAGGAGGTGGAACTTGTCTTGTTGGCTCGATGAAGAAACAGACAATAACGGGATTGTTCTGACCTAGGTTATGACCATGAAAATTACGAGTCTCTCCTCTCATTTATGCATATGATGCAGGGGATAACAAATTTACAAGGTATGAAAGACACATACATTTTCTAACTTGATGAGCTAGAAAATAATCCCTGTGATAATTTGGCAACTAGGAACTATGTGAACTCTGCTAAAATCTCAGCAAATTGGCATAGATACTCTGCCAGAATAATTACATGTGGATTTGTGCTCTTCACAGCCAATTCCATTCCAACAATTTTTAAAGTATAATGCAATTAGCTAGAAGTACTGGGATATAATTTAATTATTCTAGGAATATTTGACATAGTGAAATTTCAGAATAGCCTTCTTAATTAAAATATAACTTATCCAAAATAAAAAGCTTCAACTCCAAATACAGCCTTAACTACATCCATACTGCAAGTGTGGAAAATTACTGGTGGTTGGTGAATGAACTAGGAGCAGCCTGCTGAAGACAACAGGGTAAGGGGGTTGTGTCAAACTGTCTCCACCTTTGAAGGCTGGTTAGGATAGCACAGCAAGTAGGAGAGAGTTCTGAGGTTTACACCCAGGCTCACTAACAGATAAGAGGACTCACTTCACTTTTTTTCCCCTTTAATCATCATTCTCTAACCTACGTTGTTCCATGGTAACTCAAGTAAAAGCTGAGTTCGCATTTCTAGGAGGTGGAGAGATAATGTTATCCCTGGGATTCGTACTGAGGCTTTCAGCCCTTTGATCAGACACGCAGGCTAGCTTTAAATGGTTAGATTCTCTGATGCTGCAGAGGTGGATCAGCCCTCCGGGGCTTGCTCAGACTCATTGGAGTGCCCCGGTGCATACTGTGGGTTTTGATACGATGTGTCAGATCACTCAGAGGTGCCAGTGTTTCTCCCATCACAGGCAGAACAACAGCGGTTCCCTCTTCTCATCCCTGGCATTAGCACTTAAACCTACTTGTCCTGAAGTATCAGCACTGGTCCCACATAGCTTCATTTTGAAATTACTTGACTACTAATGAGAGGAACTTTTTTCTTGTTTCTCAGCTTTTTGTGAAGCTAAATTCTGAGAACTATGTTCTTTGCACGTGCTTTACTTCATGTAAATTCTTTACAGATTGGTAATTTTGAGTTTTGTTATATCTAATGTAAATATTCCTCTAATCAATTTTTTTCTCACTTTTTTGTGTCTTTCTTTTTTGTTTTTATTTTGAGACAGGTTCTTGGTATACAGATCAGGATGACCTTGAGCTCCCTATGTAGTCCAGGCTGGCCTTGAGGTCATGGCAATCCTCCTGCCTCAGCCTCCTGAGTGCTGGGATTCTAGGCGTATACCACAGCATTTTTTAAACCTTAGAGTTTCTATTATTTTTCCTTTGTGATTTCTTTTTTTGTGACTTGTTTAAAATACTTCCTACTTTCAAATTCGTCTTATTCATGTTCTTTTGTGTGATATAATTAAATTCTGTCAATTCACTGGACCACAGAGCTGTTTCTGATGTTATAAAATAATTTTCAGTAGTATATGTTATTTGTTCTATTTTATAAAGCCATAAAAGAGAAGACAAGAAAAGAGAGCATGTAGAAGGGTGACTCTACGAACCTCCTGAGATCTAAGTGTTTACTGAATCTGAAGCTCTGTGTGGGGAAGAAGCCAGCAGGGACTTATTTTTGTCTTTACAGTTCTTCTGGGTTTCTGGTTAGTGTTCTGACCAGTCAGGAAAATATCTAGAAGCCTGACTTGCCAACCACAGCCTCAGTGCAAGTTACAATGAAAACACACATTTCTCTTCTCTCACCTGATCAACACACGGATTAAGGGCCTGGAAATCCAGGGCTGAAATGAAGGCCTTAGGGAAGGGAGGTGAGATAGAGGTGGACCCTTGCCCTCCGTCCTCCTTCCTCAACTCTTCCCTTCCGCATGAGCTGCAATTTGTAAAGAATGGGGTCTGGGGGGTATTTCTATATTTCTTTACTTCCCTGAAACTATAACTTGAGCTAAAGGGATATTGTAGGTGGAATGTCATAAGGAATACACCAGGTAAAACACGGATCTTATCATAGGAGAGTCTTCCGTGTTAGATTGGTGTGTGGAATTAGTTCTGTTTTTGTAAAAAGTCCACGTGAGGAGCTGCTGTCTCTATTATGGTTATCAAATTCCTGGTCAAGGGGTGTAATGCTGCACTTAACTGCCATCAGCTCGCAGGTAAATCCTGAAGTCACTGTGTGCTAAATGTATCCAATGAATGAAGAAAAATGACAATGATTTTTTTATGCACTGGTTATGGTATTTGGACAAAAAAAGCCAGACAAAGAAGCAGAAGGTTCTAGAATCCATTGCTATCTATGTCACCTTGTACAAATCTATTTGCCTCATGGAACTTTGGCTTTTTAGCCCGTGTAACTATTCACACCTACGACTGATAAAACACACATGACAGCATTTTAAAATATGATATGGCACTATACAAATGTGCTGTATAGTTATGTTCAACTGAAACAAATTTTTACCTTTGATTTCTAAACTAGTTGATCAAATGAATAGCCCTTGTATCTTAAATTTATGAATGCTAATATTAATACTATTTCAATTTTAGATATTTCAGTGTCAAATATTACATTAAAAAATCTCTTGTTGGATGACTATTAAGACAAGATGTTGATATAATTATCAGAATCCAGATGATCAATAAATTCATAAGTATAGAAACCTTTATCTTCTAATCATTTCATCAAATGGGTAAAAGTGGAGAGCCTAGATGTATAGGTTAATGACAGCACTAGGATTGTAAAACGTGTCTCAGACTTGGTTTTACTTTTAGGTGGACTTAATTATGTGAGGGGTTGGTCCCAGTTTATTTGAGGCTGCTGTTAAAGTCTAAGGTCAAAGGTTCGCTTTTAGGGCAGTTTTTCTATGCTCCACTCCAGCCAGTCTGAAATAGTTTAAGATGAGCAGGTTTCTAATCATTCATTTTTGCTAGGATAATTAAACAGGTTACCTTATTGATGGTGAATCCACAGTCCGCTGTCTGTACATGTTGACCTGGAAGTCAAATACTGAGTACTATCAAATACTATCAAACAAAAAAAAAATGACAGGACCAGGAAAGAAGTCTTGTTTTAAGAAAAAAACCCAAAGCAACCAAAAAACAAAAAAACCCAAAACAAACAAACAAACAAACAAAAAAACCCAAACAAACCCAAAACAAAACAAAAACCAAACCCTGATAAAAAACCAAAAACTGTCTATTTTAGATAGAGAAAATTAAAACCAGGCTCCCCAAACTTTTTTCACATTGTGGTCCACCTAGATAATAATTAATTTTTATAGTACTTGTGAGCTGACGAGGGAATTTGGAACCCAGTTCCAACTGCTCAAGGCCACAAAGAAGGCCTGTTGTCATTCCCATTCGGAACCTGGCCTCTGAAGATAATGATACAGAGGAAGAGTGAGCTGTCTCGTGGAGGTCAGCTCAACCACACGTCCCAAACTGACCGCTTCTGTTCACATAAGTCAGCTTTCTCAGCTCACCATCTCGTGTATTTCACTTGTGTTGCTACCCAAGCTGGAAATACTCAAGTCTTCTAACTCTTTTTGGCCCATTCAACTCAGTAAGTAATTACTGAATACCTTTGTACAGGAGGATATCTTTTCTATAGATTGAAATTGGTCAAGGACTATCTTCAATTTCTGGCTTCTGTCTTTCTTTTAATCCCACAGACTGTCCCCCAGGGCACATGTGAGGATGATCCTAAATTTGCCTTGCCTTCACCCGTTGTATCAGGGGAGGCTGAGCTGCACACGGATGGTCCCTGTGTCCTAGTACCAGCCACTAGGCAAACCTAACTGAAAGGTAGTGGGCAGGGACCCAGGGAACATAGTCCACAGGGATCAGCCTCTCCGGATATGGAATCTGCAAAGAAAAGTATGTGTTTATCAGACAGTCATCAGTTTGCCTGCTAATTAATTCAGAAAAATAAAAATTTTCCTTGGTTCCATCCTGAAATATCTATGGGCTCCTCATCCCCCGTAGTATTTCTTTCAGAATCATTAGCAATCAGACTCAATCTTATCTTGTTTCTTACAAGTAATGAGAAAATCTGTGTGCTGGGTTCAGCTATACTTCTTAGCAGGCCATTTCCTTCATACGACTGACTCATTGAATTCTTTGGAGCATTTTTCTCCTCTGTGCAGACAAGGGTAACACTATTCATGGAGAGCTGCCTTGTCATTGCTTTGTTATTGCATTATACCTTAAGGTGTAGCTCCAGTCTCACATAAAACCTTTTCCTTTTTGAGGTCTTGATTGATCACTCATATTTTTCGTATTTAGCCATGATTTGTGCCAATAAATCCTTATGTATTAAAAAAAATGGAGACAGAGTTATCTGGGTCACTTTTTCCTCCAGTTTTTACCATCTTGCTAATGGAACAATATTGCTTTCTTGACATCTTCCTACAACCTTACTCTTTTTGTACTTTGTACTTACCTTAATAGCTGCAATTACGATGTTGCCTAAGGGTTATCTGTGACAGTCAACACAGGGGTCACTTCTCAATTATCAAATCAGAATTCCAAACTTGTAATTATACAACACATCCAGAATGATCTGATAAAGACTGGTTATAAAAATAAAACAATACTTTAAAATAATGAAATGATATTGTCACACGAGATAATAACCAATCAATCAAGTGACAGTGCGTGTACTGTTTTTCAAACCCACTAACCATGAATTCTTTCTGGCCCACATATTCTCAAGCAGTGGAGGAAAATAAGCAGGTACCGGTGAAAAATTCAGTTTGGACAGAACTTGGGCTTCCGGAGTAAATTATTGTGGACACGGCTCCCTCTAGTGTACCGAACAACACAGGTGTCTGTGCACAGAGCCTGCACATTCTTGTTCCCAGTCACTAGCTGATTTGAACCACTGAGATCTGTTTTCCTACCTTTGTTCCTCTTGAGCAAACAGCTAAAGGTCAGGGAAAAAAGAGGCACAGATGTCCTTTAACACACTGAGTTTGGATGCTGCTTGCGGTGGGGGTAGTGAATTGACTTGAAATATATAAATGATATAAGAAAGCATATAAACATTTTATTTAAAAGTTTTTACTTTTTCCCAAGGTAAGAGAATGTAGCTAGTGAGAATAAGCAAAATTGACAGATGATTTCTAGTTAATTATTTTACTGAAAAGTTCCTCTTCTTGTATTTATTAAAGTATTAATTGTCAGCAAGTGTATTTTTCGCAAGCAGGATACACAGGCCATTCGGAAAGCCCCAAACTAAAACCCAGCAGAAGGAAAGGAAAGCAGCTCTTCCAATGGGGAGAGATGTCATGTCATGAAATATAGCAGAGCAATGTTTCTCAATGAATCACCTCCAGAAATTGGTTCCACAAGGTAACAATGATCTTATTCCAATAAGGGTTCCACGTCAAATAATTTTGAAATATTTTGGATTTGGTAAACATGAACAAATTTTTTAAAATTTTAATAAAAACCTTCAGTATATCTCAAAGCCCTTAAGATGCTCTTAATATAAAATTGTATCATGTAATATCACTTCAGAACTGGAGCATTTTGAAAGTATTTAACAATGATTTTTTAAAAATGCTTATTTCTTTGAGACTGCACTGGGTCAGAATCTCATTATCTTTCAATCAAAGACAGACAATAGATATGCAAGTATACTGAAGAAAAAAACAGATTTGATGCAAACAAGGTGACTCTTCAAAAGCTGTGGTCAGTATCTTCTCTTCCCTTTGAAAAATCACTAATACAAGGAATTAAAATCTCACTCCAAGGCAGTTTTACAGAGGGTTCAAAAAGATCAGCCATGCTGACAGCATCATCAACCCACAAAATCACTACCACATTTCTCCTGCATCATAGTAGTGATGCTACTTCCAAGAATGAGAAACAAGATTTCGAAAAGTACAGCACCCAATAATACCAGATTTAGCATTTTTATAATTTTTTTTCTCATGACAACCTACACTAACTCAAATGGATATGCAAAACTTATGATCATTATTAGCACAATCACAAATACACAGGGAATTTTAAAGAAGTTTGAGGAAGCCTGTAGTGCACTTGGTCTATCATTCCAACTTATGTGTAGTAGAATACACCTCATCAGATGGACTCTACTCACATTTTAAAATGTGAGTATTTGGGCAACAATGGTTATAGACATGAGGGATGGGGTCTGGACAGGATACTGTGGAGTTCTGCGCAATAATATGTTCTCTTGCTGGGGATACAGTGTTCTGTGATGAGAACAAGTCCGTCACCAGCTGAGGAAGGCCTGTGGTGCTCAATCTTTTGGTGTTTTGGAGTAGAAGGTGGGAAAAGTTCATCCCAGAAGCAGTTTGTGGGTTTCAGTATACCTCTTATTTCCTCTCTAACACTTTCCAGCTGGTTTGACTTCAGGCACTGGGAGGTCAAGGGATTTCCTCCAAGGCCCAGAGAAATAGACCAGCTGGGACTTGAACCCTAGACTTTTCTGGTGTGCGGCCTTTGCCTCAGCAACACTCTGCTTTCTTATTTCATCGCCTCTCCAGTCCGCAATGCTCAGCCGGCATGCTGCATCTGGCAGGTCCTATCCTTCGAGCTGTCTCTGCTTAGGACTGGAATAAACGGCATGTTATAGGTCAAGTCTGAATGTCCTGGCAGCACAGCTGAGGACAGACGGCTCTGCGCCTGCTCAAAGCATACAGCGTCTGCTGAAAACCAGATTGAAGATAGCTAAACTCACCCGCCAAGATTCCAGAAGGAAAAACTTACTCACATTTTTCCTTTTCATGGTGATTTTTCTTTCCTCCTCATCCCTCCCCCTTTAAAAGGGAATCCCCGTGTTTACAAGTTGAAATCCAACATGCACAAGTGGTCAGTTCGTAATTCTGTGACCCACGAACATCTGCGGTTCTGGGTGTTCCTTGGAACCAGCCATGCTGGGGAGCAGGGAATGAAGCCTGCCCAGGAGGTACGGAACTCTCCAGGGAGCAAGGCCTGCACAGGGCTGCGGCCTGGTAAGCCCTGAGTTCCGTTTCTGGAATATCAAATTCGTCTAGAGTTACATTTTGACTCCAGGTTTTCAGGCGAGTTCATGTGAAACTTCTTACAGAAAAGAAGATGTGAACCTTCATTTTGCCTTTGAGATGGAGAAACAGGACTCAAGTCTGTTTTCCAAGAGACAAGAACCTCTCTGTGCCCTTTTAGGAGTAAGAAAATCCTAGAACAAAAGACTCAATTTCTATCAGTCCTGGATGGTGTGCCTGAGAACCAGGAGGGGTAGGTTCTTTAGCCCTGAATTCCAGGAAGCCCCCAGGTGAGCCCGTAAGGTCCCAGTGTGGCAGGTGGTTCTGGATATGGGTAGATGTGTCTCACTATTTCCATTCTAGGCTCTAGGTCAGGCGATGAACTTTGGCTCATCATCACTTTACAGTTTTAATTTGGTAGATGCTCAGAAGTTAATTAAGTGACCTCTTAATGGAAAGTGTTAGCATGTGATAGATTTGCATCTCTTTTGTGAGCCAATGTCTATTCCTTAATTACCAATTTCTTTCCCTGAATATCTAGATTGAGTCGTTTCTTGTACAAATGAGTCACATGTGGTTGGAAAGTAGTATGCAACATCTAGAAAGCATGGGGATTATTTCTGTCTGTCTGTCTCCTCTCTATAAGTTCCACTGAACTATAGCAGTGAAATTTTCCAGGATGGGCATTCCTGGATCAAGCCTTCTTCAGAAATTACAATCACCCAGTATTTGAGGCTCTGAATGTCTGAAAAACAGATCAGCTTATACAGCTGAGAGATGTGGTGCTTTCTTTTTCCCTACCTTACTGTACACTCAGCCTTGATCATCTATGTCAGACAATGAGGAGTCCGCTGTGGCACCCTGACACCAGGCCAATCAGTGGAAACAGAAATAACATCCGTGCCTTACTATTTTGTATATGCAGCTAAAATAAATGGGTGGACTAGTGCATTTTTTTTTGACACGCTTGGTTTCTCATAGTTACAGAAATGAAAGGTGATAGATTTTCAAAAACACTTTTCAAAATGACATCTTAAGGAAAAAAGCTTCGTTAACTCAGAAGACAGAGGGGCCTGTGATGAGTTACAGGCACTTTTACTTACAGTTTTCAACAGAATGGAAGAAATTTCAGCTTACTTATATTCATGTATTTACATAGGTAATGAATAAGTTAAGGAACACTTCATCTTGAACACAGATTGCTTTTATTTTAGCTAAGCTTACGTTTCAGTTCCATATATATTTCTGAATTTCCACCAATGTCAAATATCATTTTTTTCTTCTTTAGGAAAAAAAAAAGATTTACAAGCACTTTTACAGCACTCAAAGAAAGTAGGCTGAGGGTTCATAATAATAATTTTCCTTTTAAAAAACATCCATCGGACCAAAATAAAATCATTTTTATTAACTCCTTCCTGAGCAACTAAAACCTTGGAATGTGCTGAAAGGTTATAATAAATAAGGCAGTCAAAGATCATCTAGCTTAAAATGTATTTTTTAAATTAAACTATGTAAAATGTACAGTATATTTCATGAAATACAAATTGTATTGGTCCCAGAGCCAAATAAATGTGGTCATATGTACCAAATCAATGAAGTGTCTTGATTTTTAGCAAGTAGAGGCTGTTTGTTGGGACAAAAGAACAAGAAGTCCCTCCGGGAATCAGTTGGCATCTTTTATGATGAAGTTACACTGATCACTGCCCAAAATAAATACTTGTGAACACACAGGTGGAAGTGCCCTGTGAACGTGCAGAAAGACGGTGAATTTGCTGAATGACCAATTGTTCTGGTGTTCTAACAACAGCAGAGAAAACTTCACCATCGCAACTTCATTTTCAGATTGTGAGATTGTACAGTGTGTAAACTTACCATCATTCTTTATATGCAATTTAATAGAAATGACTCACAACATAGCAGGCAGCACATCTCCAACTGTTTTGAATATGATAGCTGTTTTTTAGGTTATTTTTAAAGTATGCCTAACAGTATGGTGCTGGTCTCTTTGCCCAGGACAAAGGGTATTTCTCACTCTGCAAACATATCACCTATTCCTTTTACTGCTCTGATCTCTGAAGCAGAAAGAAAACCCACAAGTGCTGGACTTTGCGCCTCTGTGGCCCTGCCTTCACTGGATGCCTGTGAGCTGGGACCTTCCTCGCACATCTCATGCTAAGTAGCTTTCACAAACACCCGGCAGAGTCCCAGTGACTGAGTATGTATCTTGGCCACTGTTCAGTTCTTGTGAAGAAAGGACAAATTCTAAAGAGACTGTTGTTTTCTGAGAATCAGACAATATGCAGCTTGCCTAATGTCACAGTCTTACGTCCCTCTGACTCACTCTATGAGTGCTCTTGAGAGGCTGGCTCTTAGGGGAAAACACAGAACAGGCAGACTTCATCATAAGCATAATTCTATTTTCACTCCTGAAGCCAGCTCTTATATCATCTACCCAGGGAACATGCACTTTCAGGATTTTTTTTTCAAAAGAGTGAAAATATTTCAGAACTTAAGGTAAAATATTTCTAATAATTAAACCAGTGAGTTGGGGCAGGTGGGTGTTTGGAGATACTGGAACTGCCCAGGGTGTTCCACTACTCAGTGCACATGGAGCATGCACCTGCTCTTAAAGCTGCTCAGATAGACCCGGAGCCTTACTTTCCTGATTTTGATGTCCCAGGTAAGGTTCTTATGAGCAGGCAGATTTCACAAGTAATCAGACTGTCATTCTATTGCTTCCTGGACAGAGCTGAGGACCCAGGTACTAAAGCAGGTACCAGATACTAGATGAGGCCTGGATAGGCAGGGGTAGACTTCAGAGATTATGCACTGCCTGTGGTTGGGTTTAGAATTTGTGTTATAAAAACTAATGCCAGAACTGAATTGGTTACAGGGACTTCTACTTAAGGCAGAGCCAGGCAGGGACAGAGACATTTCAGATTGGCTGCAAAGCGCATGACCGTGATTTTTTCCCTGCTGCCACGTGACCCTCAGATTGGATCTGTGCTGCATAAACTCCCAAACACAGCAAACAAATCCTTTCCCTTGCTCCACTACCTTGGTGACTGTCAGAATGGTGCGTGCAAATGGAATGTCTTGATGGAACATGCCGTGCACTTTGACTCTGAAAGGTACTCCAGGCTCTGACCGCTTGGATCGTGGCACAAGCTGACTTATTCTTTCAGAGTTAAGTGTGCTGCAGTTGGCAACAGTGTCCAAGATGGAGCAGAGGCAGAATTCTATCCATGTGGGAAGAAACCGTTTAAGTAGGGACATCTGTTCTTTGATGACCTTATCTTACCTTCTCCTCTAAGATCCTCTAAAGGAGACTCCCTGGCCTATGAAGTGGTTTTATATTTCTACTGACATATACGTCTGAAAGTCTTCTACCACTGAGGTAATAATTTTACAAGTCATTTTACAATTGATAAATTATTGGGCTGTGGAATATATTTCTCCTCTTTCATCCAACTTAAGGGCTAGGGGACGGGAAAGGTTATTTTATGACATGAGGCCTTGTGATGGAGCCATCACCTGGGAAAGCCCCAGGCCAAGAAAAAGCACAGAATAAAATTAACAACACCCGCAAAACCGGGCATCTCCCAAAGGGCCCAACATGTGGGAATGTTTTGTTCTTTTTAATGCAACTGAGCATTAATTTAAAGTTCGTTCTGGATTTTTCTTTCCCTAAACAAAAATCTTTCTGGAAAGGGAGACACAGCCATGGAGGCAAGCCATGCCAGAGTTGGCATCACCTCTTATAAATGTCTTCCAGCCACTTCTCATCGTCTTGCTCTTCATCATCGATTGGCTCCTCGGTTTCCAGGGGCGTGGGGATGAAGAACTGTGGTCTCAGGGGGGGCCTGCTCACGTGGGACTTCAGGCCGAACTTGCGCTTTAGCAAGTGGAACTGCTCCTTGATGTAGTGGTAGAACTCATACTCATATCTCATTCGCTGGTACAGAATCTGCACCGCCTCTGGTGAGGGCACAGTCTTCTTCACCGTCACAGTCATGTTTCCAAGTTTTCTATGTTCTGGAAAAGAAGTGGGTGCATGTGAGTAGGCAGAAGGGGAGACTGGACTGATCAACCAGACTGCAGATGGGAAAAGCCTATCAAAGATGGGAGGACCCCAAATTTAAGTGTTGGTCTTGACTTTAGTTGACTAAATGTAAATTATCTAATTTCCTTTTCAAGAGATGTAAGCCACAAGACTGGCCAGTTAGTTTTATACATTCTTTTATTTACTGCTGCCACATGGACATGGGCTTGGGCTTGACCCACACAAACGCTGCCTCATCATTTTCTGTGGCCCTGGAATCTGAAAAAAACCTAAGAATTGATATAAAGTTTAACTCACTACAGCATCCATTTCCATTTCAATATTTCAGTGAAGCACTTGTCAAAAGGCAGGTCTATAATGTTTTTACAAATAAAATTTTAGCTTGTAGAATTTGAAGTTTTATAATAGTGGTGATAAATAGCTACGATTTGTTTAATGTTATATTAGTGCTTATAAAATATCCTTCACATTTCAA